>JAJJMC010029015.1:108921-122312 GCA_023531435.1 Papaver californicum
TGAAATTCCCTCTCAGTACGCCTCTTGTCATCCTGAACCTTCATCCTATGTTGAGCCATTTGTAATTTGTGCGCAACAGCTGTAACATTTGGTCCCTAGTAACCAATTCCCCTTCCACAGACTCCACTCTTGCTGAGCCCACTTCATGTAATTGTATGTGAGGAGGTGAGTACCCATATAATATTTGAAATGGTGACATCTTGGAAGATGAGTGATATGCAGTGTTATAGCTCCACTCAGCCCATGACAACCATTTTACCCAGGTATGTGGAGCATGAGAAGCAAAACATCTCAAGTATGTCTCTATGCACCTGTTAACCACTTCTGTTTTCCCATCAGTCTGTGGGTGGAAACCTGAACTCATGCTTAGCTTAGAGCCATTCAAAGTAAAGAATTCCCTAACGAAATGACTTAAAAATACTGGATCTCTATCACTAATGATGGAGGTGCGCATACCATGTAATTTAGTAATTTTTTAATATTGTATCATGGATTCTTTGCTACACACTTTTAAATATTGTTTAATCAATTTCACAATGTTTAATAATTTTTTATTTACTTTTGTCTTTGGTAAGTGGATTTTAATTTTTTCGCTTGATGAAAAAAATGTATTCTTTAAATACAATAATTCTCTTATAATTCGCGCTAAGGTTGAAAATAACATGAAAACAATTTCTCTTATAATTCTGCAGAAAAGGTTGAAACTCCCCAATATTTGCTTATAATTATTTACCAGTTTATTGTTTGCAATCAAGTTTTAATGCATAACGACGGGGCGGGGCGGGGCGAAGCCCTGTTACACCAGATAAAAAATTCTCATCAAACCCATTGTATAGCACGGGTTACATGCCAGCTTTGTTATAAAAAGAACTTGATCCGGAGGTATAATAGAATAGTACTGACGACTACCAATTTTCACTATTGTTTTGTTTGGTGGAAAATTGTAACTGTTATGAGAAGTTAAATATGCCCGGTGCGTAGCATCAAAGCAACCAATATTTGTTTGACTCTTTCCAGGACGAATGCGGGAGGAAGCACCGCTTCACCAAATAGAGCCGATTCCCGTTGTTCCCGGTATGCAGCACGGGTTAAATATTAGCGTCATTGTATTGAATATGTTTCATAGCGTTGATTCTGTTTCTGTCGTTTCATAGTGTATCAAATTCATATTGTGCAAGTATATGTGTGAGGTCTGTAAAATTAATTTCCTTAGTATATCAGAAGCTTCGTTGAAAACCCAAATTCACCAAGGATTGAATTTCAATAAACATGGATAATGTCATTATAGGTTCTTGGATGATCTTTGGCACTCAAATCCTCACAAATTGATTAGGAATTTTAGTGATTTCAGGTGGATCAACATGAACTTGAGTTGGTTTCATATTTTGGTATTAGGCAAAAACGTTGAATCATTATATTGGTTTTATGGATCGTGTTTGGGAAATTTAATTTATTTTCATTCCAAATGATCGAGAATGGGTTGTGTACATTTTTTATAAGCTAATGAAAACGTTGTATGATATGTAATGCATACATGAGGATTAGGTTGTGAATAAGAGTTGTTATGGGAATATGATAGGCATGCGTTGGTGGTAGACTTGGATTAGTGGTGGGAGATGGTATTGGTGCCTGAGATTTGACACTATAGTGTTGGGTGAACAAGGTGTTGCACAAATGTGTATACCAACATTAATTTTTTGATAAAGAAGTCATGGGAGAGCCATGAAATTAATTGAGGAGTGGACGAAATTTGTTTCATTGGAAAATTATGGTCATTTCCGGTCAAATTATTTATGTTGTCTTACAATAATATCTCTTACACCGAGTAGCAATAGTGGTGACAGGATAATAATCCAGGCAACTATAAACCCTAATAAAAATCTCTCACAACGTTATACAAATTAAGGGGCATTCTGTTCTTTTAGAATTCATGGATTGTCATATATATATAAAGACAGTAAAAAGATTTGGTGGAACAAGAGGATGATAAAATTAAAGTTTCATTTGATTCAATGACCACGAGGATATATAAGCTGGGGATGTAAAAAAAAAATTCGTTTAATTACATCGACATAAGGGGCGGGTGGAAGATCAAATTTTAGTTGATCTTATATTTATTTATTTCCTTCTAATCCTTATCAGATCAGGGTTCGTCGGATTCAAATTATTAAGGATTTTTTTCGAGCCCCATAAATAAATTTTGTCATTGGTTAAGATAGGAGGGGATTATGTAGGGTTTTTTTACATCGAGAAACTCAAGAAAGGCTTCACACATGCAGTTATATAACATATTTGATTTCTGAAGAAAGATATATCGGTGCATTTCCTTAATAACATCTTCTTTGACGGGAAACACTGCATACACTTTGCAGTATTTTTCGAGTTGGCATTCTATTTTATTTTAATATCGTATTTTTTCCCTCTAATATCATATATTGATACAATATATGGTGGTGTGATTTTTTATTTAACTACAGGGAGTTAGAGCTTGGAAGAGTAGTTGAGTTGGTCGCTAGATTTTTAATGTAAGTATAAGTTATGGTACGTAAGGCATATAAAGAGTGCATAGCGGGTGAAGTACAAACATGATTTGGCCGAACCGGATTATGATTTTTTTTCTTTACTTTTAAGTTGCTAAAATTGATTAACCAAGAGATGTTACATATGTATTCTAAAATCTAGCAAGGCTGAGGGTAGTTATAACGCTACTTTGAGCAGCAGACTTTAAATGTTGGCGATGTCATGAACTACTTACTGATATTAAAGTTTGTATAATTTTTCAAAACTATTTTTTTAAGAGGATTTCTTAATCTCCAACACTTTAAACGTACGTAATTGGTGAATTTGGTTCCAACCGTTAATCTACTAAATGATAATTATTTTTTTCATTGTAACTGCAGTTGTTAGTTAGGACTTTTTTTGGGACGGGTACGGCGCGAAACCCCGCCTCACCAAATGGGGAGTCAATTCTCATCGTACCCGATGTGTAGCACGGGTGAAATACTAGTTTTTTCTGGTTTGCCTACTGATTGCATGTAGTCTGATAAATTTTCTGCTCAACATTGAATAGGGTGTCCAACACGATGTTGTTTTTTGATGACTCGGTATCCGGATCTGACTAGACTGTTTATTTTTTATTTTGAGTCAGAGCTGACTCGCGACTTCAATCAGACCTAACCCCTGATTCAGATCCATTTGAGTCAGGTATGAAAATACCCCTGACTCATTGGACCAAACCACTGACGCATATATTTGAGTCAGATCTGACTTAAAAAAAATATTGAGTCAGATCCAGATGAGTCAGATCAAACTTTAAAAAACAAACATAGTGCAAGTAACATCATTTTCCCCCCCTAGATTTGACTCGTATGGATCTAACTGAAATCACCTATCTTAGTTAGATCTGACTCAATGTGTTTGTTTTTTGAGTCATATCTGACTTAACGGACTCAAAAATATACGAATCAGTAATTTGGTCCAATAGATAAGAGGTATTCTTATACCTGATTCAAACGGGTCCGAATCAGAAGTTATGTCTTACTTAAGTAGAGAATCAAATCTGATTCAAATAAAAAAAAAACGATCTGACATTTGATTCGGACTGAGTCAAATTCAGATGCTGAGTCAGGTACAAACAAACAAGCTGTAAGAATATGCACTACGATCCCAACTTAGGTATCCTACTAGTATTTATTTATTCTTATCCCGGAACTCGTTTGCCAAGCTTATCGATGGGGTTTGTAGAGATGCTTGCAATGGCAGGATTTGAGTTTGAAATGCATTTTAATTTCTCTGCAATGTGTGATCTTATTCGTTGGTTGTAAAACGACTACTATAGATTTTGAAAACAGAAAAGCAATCACATTATTGTATCTTAAGAAAGCGTACAATGATTATAGACTCGATCACAAACTCCATTATTTTGCAACAACCTAGCTTAGCATATTGTCAGAACTAATCTTATAAAACATAAAGAACTACAATTATCATAGCATTAACAAGGTTTATGATGCAGCGGATAATAAAGAAAACAAAGAGATTTTAGTGACTTATTCAAATAATATTCTATCATATCCAGAATCTCCTTCTTTGATTTGATCAAATATTCACATCTTCTCGGATCTTGTCTTGGTGACAATTTATTAACCCTGACTACTCGTCTTAATAACATCAAATAACCCTAGAATCAAACTTCGCTCTGATACCAACTGATGCAGCGGATAATAAATAAAAGAAAGGAAAGAGAGGTTTTGTTCAGACTTCAAATATTCCTAGGAATATCGACTATGAACAACGATAACTATTTAAACTTCGGTTTCCCGACTGTAAACAATAATCGATTAAACTTAAACAAGTTTAAGAAAATAATTCTTATTAATCAAATTCTAACTTTATAAAATAATACATGGAGGACTCTTTTATAGACTTGGGAAAAACCCTAACTTGCTAGTCAAGAAAGGATGAAAAAACCCCTAAACCACTCAAACTCTAATTTTCGTTTTTGGAGCTCTTTGTATAGATAACTCCTACTAAACAAACCCTAAACTTATCAAAAACCTATAAACTTGTTTCCCAAGGTATCTACTACATTTAGACAACTTTCCTAACTTATTAAAACTCTTAAAATAAACTTCTAGACTCTTCTAAAATTACCCTAAATAATAAATTCGAAAATTAATTATTTTTTTACTAAAAATAACATTAATAAAATATAAATAATAATAATAAAATAATAAATTTATTTTCCATAAATCTCCCTCCATTAGTTCATTTGCTAACCAATGGAATGGGAATCAGGACCATAAATGGCATCCCCGGGCACATCCTTCTACCAGCTCCGAACGGAATATATTCAAAGTTATTTCCCTTATAATTAACCGAATTTCCATGAAACCTCTCCGGTTCAAATGTGTCAGGGTCACTCCAATAATCTGGATCCCTTCCAATAGCCCACACATTGATAATCACTTTGGTTTTCGCCGGTATGTCATATCCATCAATCTCGCAACGTTCTCTGCTTTCTCGCAATGTGAGGGGAGCAGGAGGGTGTAGTCTAAGAGTTTCTTTGATAACTAGCTTTAAGTATTCTAATTTATGAATGCCTGTTTCATCTATTTGTTTCTTCCCATCGAAGACCTGTCTCACTTCGGTTTGTACTTTCTTCATTACTCTTTGGTTTTTTAGCAATTCGGACATTGCCCATAGTATTGCAGCAGCTGACGTAAACGTTCCTGCACTGAAAATTTCCTGCCGAAAAGAGAACAAACTAGAAAATTTTAGAGCAGTTATGAACCACACAATTTTTTCTAGTGCTTAAGCAGTAAAATGAATTATACGAACCAAAATGGCTGCTTTAATATTTCCTGTTGTGAATGACAATTCACCTCTCTCTTGGACCCGAAGAAGTACATCTAATAAATCCTTCTCCTCTAAATGACCATCATTGTCATGTTCCGTTTTACTGCACATGCTCGTTTTGTGTTCTTGGATAACTCCTTCTAAGAACTTGTCGATTTCTTGATGTAATCCCAACAATTTTGAGGTCATTCCACCAATACGGTATATTAGTTTTAGCGAAGGGAATAAATCATTCATGCTTATTCCTACCAAAGAAAGTGACTCACGAATCATCAGAATGACTTCTTCGCTAATTTTGCAGTTATCACCGAATGCTGCTCTTGAAGTGACAGCACTAAGCAATGATGTAATTTGTTTACTGAGGTTGACAGGTACACCGGCTTGTAAAGAAATGCTTTTGATCGTATTCGATACCTCTTCCTCTCTTAGTGGTCTGAACAATTGCATATGTTTAGCACTTAAGAGATGCATGACGAAATTCTTACGCATATCCCTCCAATAATCACCATAGCGAGAGAAGACTACATTGGTGGAATCATAAAACATTATCTTACCAGCATAGATTTCAGGCCTGTCTGCGAAAATCAAGTCATGGTGCTTCATAATCTGTTTGGCAACTCTAGGTGAAGAAACAACTAGTGTACGAACTTCACCGAGTTGCAACTGCATCAGGGGTCCATATTTCTTGGCTAAATTCCCAAGTGTACGATGCGGTACTGGTACTAAGCCTAACATGTTGTGCAAATTACCAATAAGAGGAAGTTTCCATGGACCCGGAGGTAATTTTGAGTTCGAACTTAAGGACTTTGATCTCGTTCCATTCTGCTTCACCACCATGAACAGAAACAGAAGGAAAGCTGACAGAACTGTAATGGATGGAAACTGTTGGATATCCATGGTTGGAGATCTAGCTAGGAATAGATATTGATAACCTCTAGATAAAGATGATGAGATGGGCTATACTTCACCGACTAACCAAGGATCGTCTATATACTTAATTTATTCAAAAAATTGGAAGTGTAAAAAGCTAGAAAAAATTGCAGTAAAAATGCACTTGAATTCACAAAGTTCCATTAATAATGGTGAGATATGGATCATATATGGTTGCAACTTACAACAACCTGTCTTCATCCATAATCGTATATAATCAGAAAAAGTTTGTATCTGCCATTTTTAAAGCTGAATAGTGACTGAATTATATTTTATATCACCAAATCACTTGGAGGCCAATAACACCACGTACTAATGGACCATTGGCCAGATCTGTAACCAGCTACCATTATATATATAGACACTGACACATAGTTTATGTGGTTCGGGTATTTGGACCATAAAAAGCCATGCACAAACCACCCCAGTAAGGCCAACCCCATCATTTATATCCGACACAAAAGTAAGACGATGGTGGTTAACTGTACTGGAGTATGATCTAGTTGAAATCTAGTTGAACAAAAGATAAGGTTTGTCAGATTATCTTCTGACCGAACCTATGATAGATGGGCGACAGATCTTGGGGCAAAGGATGGAATTCAAGAGTGACACAAAGGAGATTCTGCGTCTGCTGATTGAAGAATATGGTACCGGATGAAATAATGGGGTTGGCCTCATTGGGGTGGTTTAATCCATTATTTTCTATATTTTTTTTGGGTTTTTTCAGATTAAATAAAAGGTTTACCAGAAAGGAAAAAAAAACAAACAAAAAAACACATCTCTAAACTTAGATATACTATTGGTTGTCTGAAAAACTACAACCCAACAAGGGCTAAAAGCATGTTTATAACTAATTCAACGAATCTTGTACATTTCTTAAAAAAAATCAGTCGTCATATTTAATGGGAAACAAATCAAGCTGAGTAGAAAATCATGCGACAAATAATATAGCCAATATGAGATATACCGAACAACAATTTGGAGTCATGTATCTATTTTTTTTTTTACCAAATTGTACTAGGTGACTATATGGATATCACAAACCCTCGTGTAACAATCGTTTAATTTAATTGTAATCTTTTTTTTGATGCGAATGAGTGATTCATTAAATCTAAAACAAGAGTTACATTATTCTTCTCTTCCCTAATCTGATAAGAGATAAAATTTGAAACAAACTGTTGCCAAATTTTAAACTTCTAAGCATTCTTTGCCAGAGCATCATTTGGCTTCATACAATATCTACTAATATGATGATATTTTTGTCTTCTCAGGAGCATTTGATGCGCCTTGGTCTATGGTGCAAATCATGTTTCTAGTGCTTTTCAGACCTCTTGTGAAGTGGACAAGCCAACAACATGGGTCATGACACTTTTTATGAGCGATGAGAGCAGCTAACCTATGAGAATTTGGTCTTGCTCCTCGTATTTTGCATACTCTGGATTTATTTCTTCAGAGTTTGGTAGGGTTCGTGGGGGCTCTGGTAGTGTCCCTGCAAGTTATAACCTTTGAGCAAAGGTTCAAACTGAGTCTTCCATGTATATAACAGGAAATTAGTATCATTGAGTTTTATGTTTGTTTACTAGATGATTGATATGGAGTTGTTGGACAGTGGTGGTATTGGCTGCTTTTTTTTCACTGAGTTAGAAGAGATTAAGCGTGGGTTTCAGAAACCTGGCTGATATACCAACTTAGAATTCAAGATTGCAGAGTAACTCTTCCATAACAAATGGAGAGGAGGTTAGTTCTGTTTATATTTGTTTTACATATATACAAAAGATATACATTCAAATATAGTTGAAACTATCCGTAACTTTAGATGGAGAATGGTGATAGACTAAGTTGTTACGGATTTATTTAACCAGTTGAAACTTTTGGTGAGAGTTAATTAGACCTAGGATATACGCATTCCCTGATTATTTTCAGCTATTAAATCACTTAAATTATGTTTAATATCTTAAGTTATTTTCTGATTTGTCTAGTTAAGCAAGTGTATATTCCATTAATAGCAACAACAACATTCTTTAAGCTTTAGAAGTTGTATTTGCATAGTAGTTGCTCAACACACTGTTTCCAAAATAACATCACACTCAGCCTCCTCAGTATCGTACTTTTGTAGATGCATCTTAAGGATTGATGTAAACTGAAAAATCACTTATAATTAGACCAATACCACTTTTTTGAAATTTTATTTGAAGCATCACAAGATAAAGGAAAGAAGGGGGTATCCATCTCATATCCTTGTAATTCAGACTTATTAAGTATTCAGAAACTACAATACTGTTAAAACTCGAGACAATGCTATGCATACTTTGGATTTTCCTTATAATAGTGATGGGGTTTGGTTTAGTCTCATCAAAGACACTTATGCATCGGATTTTGGGGACAAAATTGATAGGTAAAGAATAATATCAATTATCACAAAAAATGTTAATCGTTAGGTAAAGAGTTAGCACATACATTAAGGTCCGTACCAAGGGCATAGGCCACTAGGCGGCCGCCTAGAGCCCACGAATAAGGCTCCCAAAATTGTTATATTCTTAAATAAGTATTTTAAAAAATAATCATGCCAAATTTTAAATATGCATTCAAAATATTTAGATATACCGATTACTTTATACATTATACTAGTAAAATTATGAAAATATTTCCCATGTATTAAAAATATAATGTATGAAAACATAATAGAAAGAACTAATTGTAAAAAAGTTATAAAATACAATAAAATAAGATATGGACCAATATTTATTTATTGGTCAATAAGATAAATATGGGTAAATATTTACAGGAGAACAAAAGTGAAATGTTGTTTCATTTTCTAGAGAAGTTAGCTTCATCAAGAGTCGAAAGCAAAATAAAATCTTTTAGTTCTCTATTTTTTTTTCTAGATTTCTGTGAAGCCCTTCAATGTTTTTGGAAAACTTCTTATGGTGAGTTAATATCTTGAAATTAAAATTTGTATAGGGATTTATGAAATTGAAATTGAAAAATTAAAATGGATTTTTAGTCCTTGTCTAATTTAGGGTTTACAATTGATAGAAGATTGGTTATTTAACATGTTTCGATTGTTAGGAATTAGGGTTTTCTAAAATTAGGTTTTACTGAAATTGCAATAAGGAATTTCCTAATTGAAATAAAGATTGAAATTATGACAATAGATGTTTGTTAACTTAAGGCTTTATGAACGTAAAAAAATCATTATGTTTTTCATTTACAGACTATACCGGTTAAATTTACAAGAGAGCATGTAATAAGCCAGCAGATAGACAGGCAAAGTTTAGTAGGAAATATATTGTTACTGCAGAATGGATAGATAATCCACTTCATTTTATTTCTAGACTATTATCAGAAGACCTGAACAATCTAATCACTATGCGAGCATTATAATAAAAGTTTCTGTTTGCATAAATTTTTTTTACAAGAAAGCATCTTCCAGCCAAGATAACCAATGCAAACAAGACGGAAGAAAAAAATGAAGGTCTTGCTACAAAATGAGGGAGACCGAATTTGGAGCCTTGGTGTCAGATGAAGTTTAGTTCAATACAGGTTCCATGAAGGCTGGAAAAAGTTTGTTATCAATAACAAGCTGCAAATTGGCAATTATTTTATCTTTGAACACATTGATAGATGTCCATATGCAATGAATTTTCATATCTATCGAGTTCCAGTCTGCTGTTGAGGATGATTCTGATGAAGAATAAAGCTGATATTCGGAGTATCAGATGGTTAACTACTTTAAACTTCCATTTTGATGTTTTTATTTGAACTAGTTTGCTGATTGGCTTATGTTACTGTATTTGAAGTTAGTGCTTTCATCAGAAAACATACAAAAACATATATAGTACATAGTTATGGATTAATAACTTTTTTTCTTATAGGAAATAAATTTTATTAATAAAAAATAATTATTCATACATAGAGAAAGCTAAGATTGAATCTATCTATACTCCAACACTTCTAGACCTTCTAAAGAATTTGCTGCTTTATCAGCTAGTGATTTATGGTTTCTCTTTATAAACTCTACTTTGAAAAAACTAAAATATTTGCATATAACCTTACAATTCTCTATGATAGAGTTATTATACCTGAATAACTAGTTTTGGTTCAAATTCAATACATCGACAACTAGTTTTGCATCACTTACTAGGCAGACCTTACGCAATCCTCTTTCCTTTGCCCAGTTTCTAGCTTCTAATATGTCAATACTCTCTGCTTCTTCAGAATTTCTTGCTAGGCCCGGGATGATTTTACAACCAAGGAAGTTACATGCAATATCATTTATCATTAGACCAGTCCCCGATAGATTATAATCTTTATCAAAAGACGCATCATCACACAATCTTGAGACCGAATTGATCACATCACTTAAATTTCTGTTTTGGTTTGGTTGAAATTCTATGATAATATGTGGAAAACCATGATTCAAATATGTGTCAGTGTCATTGACAAGCTTAAGAGCTAGACGAGCAATAACATTATGATTTAGATTCTTTTCCTGGAAAACATGAAAACACCTTTTCTCCCCAAATGCTCCAAGCAATAATAAAGACAACAAAAGCAAACTCTTTTAAATGAAGAGTATTTAACCAATGATTAATCCAACTTTGAAAATCAGAATTCAAACTATTATTTTCAAATTTGAGATCGTTATATTGAGTAAGAGACCAAATAACTTTAGCAAAAGAACAATGCCATAAAATATGTTCAGGAGTTTAAGATTGATCACACACACTGCAATAAAATGTCTTGACTGTTAATGAATCTACTTATAAGGACTTAGACGGAAGAATTCTTTCATGTCATATCCAATTATAAAGTTGCACCTTAGGAAGAATTGGAAGTTTCCATAAAGCCTTATAAGTAGGATTAACTGACTGATGATTATGCATATGAGTGAACTGACCTTCAATTAGCTTGTATATATGCAGACTTAACCGTGAATTTTCCATTAGCCTTATGAGTAGGATTAACTACTGATCATTATGCATATGAGTAAACTGACTTGAAATTAGTTTGTATATATGCAGGCTTAACCATGAATTGTCTTTTCTTATTGAGTGGCCATATCAATCTATCAATACCACTAAATGGAATTTTAGAAAATAAAATGTGATGTGTATTTTGTGGAGAAAAGTAAGCATTAATTAAATCAGAATTCTAAGGATTAATCACATTTGCTTAGGTAGTCAATGTGCATTTACATATTTGCAGCTTGCAAGATAGTCGGGCAGGATTTAATGGGCCTTATCTAACAAGCCTAATATGAGAATTTACTCATTTGGCCCATAGATCAGCCCAGTGCCTTTCAATGGTTTTTTTATGGTAACAGTGAAATCTCGAAATCAAGTTGTATAGTCTCACAAATACTACAACCATAATGGTTGTCACTACACATATGTTGATCACAGTAGGCGGAAGTCATACTGACCTCGTGCGCGGAATTATCTGCTGATTATGATGATGACAGTATCAATGCCATAGCGATGTTTTCATTTTGATTTCACTATTAGGCTTCATGGAGAAAAGGTTAGTTTGGAAGTTATCAATCAATGATGCTCAAGATTGTGCAACCTGAATTCGATGCAGACCACCAAATGAACTAATTTATACACACTGAACATGTAATACGTACTAATGTTAACATTTTCTAGATCCCAGCAAACACACATTTAAGATGGTGGTGAAGATCACATGAAATCTGAAGAATTTCTGATGATGATTGTAGGAAACGAATTGTTATTGAAAAAAGTTGTTCTTGGTTACAGAAGCAAAACTACTTTACCAAATATATAACCTACTAACGTACATATTTAGGCTAACCTACACATACCAAGTGCGCACAACACTCACACATGTCTCCCACATATGTGATTATTAACTAACTAAACTAACTCTAATAACTCTAACATTCCCCCTCAAGCCGTGTATCAGTCAGATACAGTAGCTTGTCAGACAGAGAACGAAAAGCAGAAGTGCATAAGCCCTTGGTGAACAAATCTTCCATCTGATGGGTTGAAGGAACGAAAGTAATCTTCAAAAAATTCTGAGACACCAACTCCCTGACAAAATGGTAGTTGATAGACACCTTTTAGTGTCTAAATTGCACCTTAATTTCTAGTGAGTTAGTATTCGATTTTGTGTCTATTACGTGTTTTTATGGTTTTGTAGGTACATTAGAAGAATAAAGATTTGTGAAAAAATTGGCTCAAAAAGTGTTCAAAGCACCCGGGAAAATGGATCAAGGCACCCACACTTTGGATTGGGGCACCCTTGGATCGGGCTGAGCTGGATCGGGTCAACCCAGAGGGTCAACCAGGCGAGTCAACCCAGCGAGCTAGATCGGGCCGAGTCGCTGGTTAACTCATCGGGAAGTCCTGTTGCAAACAGGAAAAGGATTTGGTTCGATTTTTGGGTTGTTTTCGGCAATTAAAGATGACCCATTGCGATTAGAGTTGGAAGAAATCAAAAGACAGTGAAAAATCCCGTGAAATCAGCTCGGGAAACCCAATTTTGGCCGGAATCAGGACTCGGTTCATGTTGGGAGTTTGATTTGAAGATTGGAGTGATTTGAGAGAGTTCTATTAGGTTTAGAACTCTCTCTAGGGTTTGTTAAGTCTATAAATATCAAGAGATTCCAAGAAAAATAGATACAAAACCCTAGAGATCGATTCAGAGAAATTCCGGTGGAGTTCCGGCACCGCCGGTCACCTGCTGGTGCATCGCCGGCCCTGTTCTTCACCCACCATCGCTGAAGAAGACGACTAAGCAACATCTTTAACTGTTGCTGTTCCACTGTTACAGCTCTGCTCCTGTTGCCTTAGATTTTGAACATTTCTGTTGCTTAAAGCTCTCTGTAACAGCTGAACCCTGTTCTGTGACACTTATATACGTATCTGTTCAGCTGTTGCACTATTCTTTAACCTTGTAATCAATATTTTGAGCAATGAAATCAACTTTTGAGCAAGTTTTCTTCACCATGATCTAAGTATATCTACTGGGATGATGGAGGAGGTTTTTCTCTCAATTTATTGTGGTAAGTCTATTTTTAATTAATTAACTATAATTCTTTATTTGTTAAAATTGCATAGTTTCATAATAGAAAAACG
>JAJJMC010029015.1:122322-184416 GCA_023531435.1 Papaver californicum
AAGTTCGAGAATCGAACCTCTTTTTACCACTATATAAAATCACATCAGTAGTCCACCTCAATGTGCTTGGTTTTGGCATGGAAAACAGGATTGGAATCCAAACTGGATGCACTCTGGTTATCACAGTAGATAACCATGGAGTTGGATACAGGCATATGAAGCTCCCTTAGCAAGTAGGAAATCCATAACAACTCAGAAGAAGCAACTGCCAGGGACTTATACTCAGCTTCAGCTGAACTCCTAGAAATTGTTGGTTGCTTCTTGGAAGACCAAGAAATTAAAGATGAGCCCAGAAAAATTGCATAGCCACTGGTGGATCTCCTAGTGTCTGGACAACCTGCCCAATCTGAATCAGAATAAACTGTAACTTGTCCCATATCTCCAGCAGAAAGAGTAACTCCAGAACCAATTGTCCCTTTAAGATACCTCAGAATCCTCTTAACCAATTGGAAATGCAAATCAGATGGTGAATGCATGAACTGAGAAACATAATTCACTGCATATGTTATGTCAGGCCTAGTCATAGTCAAGTATTGGATACCTCCTACTAAGCTTCTGTAAAAAGTAGGGAATACCAAAGTTGTACCACAATAGGCAGAAAGTCTAGGACCTGAAGTAACTGGAGTTGGACTAGATTTACAGTCAACCATCTCAGCCTTCTTAAGCAACTCAAAAGTATATTTTTGTTGAGTGAGAATAATTTTCTCAGATGTTTTTGACTTTAGACACTCAATTCCCAAAAAATAGTGAAGAGAACCAAGATCTTTCATACAAAATTCAGTTCCTAAAAGCTGGATAAACTGCTTCACTGAATCTCCAGATGAACCAGTAAGAATAATGGCATCAATATAAGGAAGTAGGAGCATCATCTCAGAAGCAGTGTTATAAATGAACAAGGAATGATCACATGTAGACATAACAAAACCATGTTCTAGGAGAAAGGTACTGAACCTATTGAACCAAGCTCTAGGGGCTTGTTTCAAACCATATAATGATTTCTTTAAATGACACACATGATTAGGATGAGTAGAAGAAACATACCCAGGTGGCTGCTCCATGTAAACATCTTCATCCAAGAAACCATACAAGAAGGTATTTGAAACATCCAACTGTTGAATAATCCAATTGCTGGTTAAAGCAATTGTAAAAACACACCTGATTGTTGTTGTTTTGACTACTGGACTAAAAATCTCTGCAAAATCAACTCCATCTTGTTGCAGATACCCCTTAGCAACCAGTATGGATTTGTATCTACCAACTGATCCATCAGACTTGAGCTTGATTTTGTATACCCATCTACATCCCAGGACATTCATTCCCTCAAAATATGGTTCCAGCGTCCATGTTCCATTGTCCAGTAATGCCTGATACTCCTCATCCATAGATTTAATCCAAGTGGGATCTTTACAAGCATTTTTATAAGATGTTGGTGTTGTAGGAGCTTGCAAAACAGAAATAAATGCAGAAGAAATTTGATAACCACTGGTGTAATTGGCTACAAAATCAGGAGGAAGACCTTTTTGTTTGGAAATCCCACTTTTGGACCTTGTTTGGATGTTAGGAATAGGAGGAAAAACTGGAGGTAAAATATCTGTCTCAGCTGAAGTAGAATTCGCAATGTCTGAAATTGGAGCAATACCAACAGAAGATGAAGGAAAACTTCCACATTTCCCAATTTGAAGATGTACAACCTCAGAAGCAGAACAAGGTGAAATGACAGAATCAACAAAAGGAAATCTTGATTCATCAAAGGTAACATGTCTAGAAACAAAAACCTTCCTAGTTAAATTGTCATAGCACTTGTAACCCCTGTACAAAGAGCTATACCCCAAGAAAGTACACCTTATAGATTTTGGACTAAACTTGTCTTTTCTGAAAGAAGACATGTTTGGATAGCAGCTACATCCAAACACTTTAAACAAGCTATAGTCAGGCATGTCATTATACAGAAGAACAGATGGAATGAATTGTAATACCTTTGATGGAAGTCTGTTGGTAATAAATGTTGCTGTAAGATAGCTGTCAAACCAAAAGAACTTTGGAAGAGAAGCTTTAAAAGACAATGTATTACCAACCTCAGTAATATGCCTTATTTTTCTTTCTGCAACACCATTTTGATGAGGAGTTTTAGGACAATAAATCCTTAAAGTAATACCACATTGCTCAAGAAATTCTCTAAAAGGTCCTTTTACCAACTCAAAAGCTCCATCACATTGAAAAGAGACAATAGAAGTGGACAAGAATTTCTCATTGTGAAGTTTAAAATGTTGAAAAGATTTCAATGATTCATCTCTTGTGGTGACTGGATAAATTCAGTGGTATCTTCTATAATCATCTATGAATAGTATGAAATATCTAAAACCATTCAAAGAAGTGACTGGAGTAGGTCCCCAAATGTCACAGTGAATAAGAGATACAGGTGGGGTAGAAATTCTCTTGGATGATTGAAAAGGTAGTTTAACATGTTTTCTTAGTTGACATTCATGGAAAAGGGTATCTATGTTTTGAACTGACAATTGTATAGAAGGAACAACAGAAAGTTTCTTGAGAATAAGAGAAGAAGGATGTCCTAACCTTTTGTGCCAAAGAGAAGAAGAAGCCAGAATTGAAGTAAAAGTTGTAGTAGGTGTATGTGCAACTTGAATTGGATAGAGGTTGTTACACACAACACCTTCTGCCACTACTTCATCTGTTTCTAGATTCTTAATATTGTATCCCCAAGGTAACATATTAAAAGACACATTGTTGTCAACACAAAACTGAGAAACACAAATAAGGTTTTGTGTAAGTTGTGGAACCAACAACACATTCTTTAAAAGAAATTCAGAATTCTCAAGGACCAAAGTAGCTTCTCCAATTCCAGAGATCTTTAAATTCTTTCCATTTCCAATCATAACCTGATTAGTACCGGAATAAAGTTTGCAATCATGTAACAAAGTAGGATTACTAGTTATATGAGAAGTAGCACCTGAATCAGGGATCCACTGTGTACTCACCACAAATTCAGAAGCAAGTTGTTCAACTCCAGAACAAGTATAAAAGGCTTGATGTGGTTTTGGTTTAGTAGTAGATGCATGAGGTTTTGCATTAGTTGTTGGTGGAGTATAACGCCAACTTCATCTGCTTGCATAATGACCAAATCTTTTACATATCTGACACTAAACATCAGACAAGTTTGTAGAAGGCCTATTCCCAAAATTAGCAGGTCTATTCTCAAAATTTCTAGAAGTAGTTGGTACAAATCTATTATACTGTGGTATTTTCTTTGAGTAAAAGGCTGTATTAGTAGAATCAAGAAGAATGGATGAATCTTGCTCTTGTGTGTTAAGCCATTGTTCATGATGAACTAGTCTAGATCTTAACTCAGCAAATGTATACTGTTTTTCTCGGTTATGAGAAGAAACAACAAATTGATTAAAACATATATTTAGGACATTCAAGGTATACATAACAATGTCATCATCTGATATCTTTTCATATATAGCAGCAATATTATCAGTGATTTCCTTAATCTGACACAAGTATTTAAGAACTGAAAGATTACCTTGTTTTATAGATTGAATTTGTCATCTGAGCATAGATTTTCTTGCAAAGAATTGAAGGTTGAATTCAGATTTAAGATAATCCCAATATTCTTTTGAAGTAGATAAACCAATAACACCAGCAGAAATTGATTGAGTGAATGTTGCATTGAGACAGGACATAACAAATCGATCCATAGCTGTCCAAAAAACATACTCAGGATTTGATGTTAATACCTCATTAACTAGAATCATTGAAGTAGGAGTTGGATAAAATCCATCAACAAATCTTAAGAGATTTGTACTCACCAAAATAGATTCAAATTGATGTTTCCAGAGAAGATAGTTTGTTGAATCAAGTTTTAAAGAAACGAAATTACAAATGTTTTGAAAAGGTAGCTGAATTTGATGTTGTTGATAAAGATTTGTTCCATCTGTTGAAGAATGTGAGTTGATTGATGTTGAAGAATTTGTATTCTCCATTATAATGTTGTTTAGAATGTTGATTGATGTTGAAGAATTGAAAGTTATGAAAGAAAAGAAAAATTTGGATCAAGAACAACTCGTTAGAGATTGTAGCTCTGATACCATGAAGAATTTCTGATGATGATTGTAGGAAACGAATTGCTATTGAAAAAAGTTGTTCTTGGTTACAGAAGCAAAACTACTTTACCAAATATACAGCCTACTAACGTACACATTTAGGCTAACCTACACATACCAAGTGCACACAACACTCACACATGTGATTATTAACTAACTAAACTAACTCTAATAACTCTAACAAAATCCATCCCAGTTTGGAGCTATTTCTAAGATACGACCAAGAGTTCAAATCATGTTGGCCAGTTTAATTTTGTGAAACCTGGGACTTACATGGCCTTGAAGATCATGCAAGGATTAATGAACCATACACTGTGTGCAAATTCTTGAATACCAGCGGCTAAGCTATCGTAAAAAAATTTAACCTTAGTATGTTGGCAAACACAAATAAATTCATAAACCGACAACAGTAAGGTTAATTACAATAACCTCCGAGATATTAGTCTTAAACAGGATACATAATGAAAACATTTCCCAGGTTGGGAACTAGAAAATTAACAAGCATGTGGGCTAAAAATCAAACACATACGATAAGATGTGGGATCCGGACAGTATCATCTTATGGTGGTTTAAAAATCGTATACGATATTCTTGAAGCGTTTCATATGGTGTGACTGCAACGAAATAGCAAGCCATAAGCTTCCATCATTTACAGGGTTTGGTAACACATACGATAAGCCTTCACAACCTACTCCACCCGGACCTGCGAATATCGGTCGACCCCATCCAAAGTCTGCATCATGTAAGCCTATCCCAACCCAACTGGTGATCGCGATATTTGGGCCTCGGAAAGTATGGGCACCACGGGCAAGAGCCATTATGTCAGTCTGAAGTTCAAGATAATCAATAGCAGAGCGTAGATACTCATCGTCAATACTCACAATTGCATCATGAATCCTACCAGCTGCATATGCCAGAGGTTTCGAAACTAAGTCACCTGACACAGCAATTGGTGTAGCATTGAAAAGAACGTTTCCAAAATAACCGGGGGGCAGAGAAGGGCGCAGTCTGGATCGTCCGTTTGTCACAATGTACAATTTTGTTTTTTGATCAACCGGAAGGTCGCGTGCCCTACAGGCGGATCTCCAGACGTGGGAGGCAAGCATTTCATAAGAACTATAGTTAACTGCAACGTTTTCACCCTCTATGAATTTGGATTTGAGTGTGCTGAGCTGGTCTCGTGTAAATTTGAAGATGGCTACTAAGGCTGAAGAACCCAGCAGAGCTGGTTGGGAATTTGGAGAATGTGATGGTGTTTTCATGGGTGGAGCTGGTTGATACTCAATATGGTGGAACACCGGTGTTGGTGGGTCACGTGCACGTAGCAGAGTTCGGTCGATGAAGGGTGGGACAGTGAGTTTGAGTCCGCGTGCCATTTCAGACCACGAGTTAATGAAATGGAGAGCAGATGGTCCATCAGCTACATGGTGTTCCTTTCCAACTCCCAGTGAGACGCCTCCGCATTTGAAATGAGTAACCTAGCATGCAACACAACAAAAGACCATGTTCAATTTACATCCTTTTCTCAGGAAAATGTCTATAACAACAGATTCCGAACCGCAAAAGAAGAAGAACACACTACGGAGACTTAAAGTGAAGCGCTACGATGCCAATTATAAGAAATTGAAGTATGAAGAAATTAAATGTACCTGAAAAACTAGGAGAGGGTATGAAGACATTTCTCCAGAAAACTCGATGGCAGGAATAAGCTGCCTAAATTCCAAAGTAGGAGCAAAATCACCAAAGTCGTCAATAAATGAAGTTGTTTCAGCTTCAACAAATAAGACACCTTCCCCATTACAATCGATTTTAACACGACCATTTTCATCTCTTCTTAATCTACCAGCCACTGGGTAAAATGGCACAAGCACTTTACTTAATGCTTCTTTAAGAAGAGCAGAATCAAAGAAATTTGAAGCCCCATTTGATTTGTAAAAGTACACACAAGGTGTGTGAAATTTTGGTTTCACCACTAGGTCTAAGTTTGAGTTCCATAGGTTCCGCTGTGGAGTTTTCTCGGATGGACGAACTATTGTCGATTCCTTTATGTTGATTTTCATCTTTAATTTCTCTTTCGTTCTTCTTAATTTCAACTGTCTTTTTTTTTGGAGCAATTTCAACTTGTTAACTCCTGCTAGGACAACGGAATGAAAGAAATAACCACTGTGCACGTCTTATATAGAACAAAACTGCAATCTTTATATAGTATAATCTTGGAATATGCTTCAAAGAAGAAGAAGTACAATCCTGGAACAATATACCATAAGGAAACCAAGTATTATATATATATATAAAAGGGCAGTTAGAACATGAGAAAAGTATGACTAAATATATAAGCACAGACTACCAAATGGTCCAAAACTGTCAGCATCGTTATTCTAATTTGACCAATAATCATGCCCCATTAGAGACTTTTTCCAACCGTTGTTCTTGTGACCACCAAAAACAGTTGGTAGCAGTTTTAAGGGTTACAATCCAAGTTCGCAAATCCAACGATAGATAGTACGTAAGATAGTAACCATGCAGTGCAGGGACGGAGCCAAAAAACCTACTGTAGGGAGGCAAAAATTTTAAAGGCAGGAAAAGGTAAAAAAGGGCTTAGAATGAAAAAAAAAAAAACTTAAAATAGATAAAAATGGGTTTAGGAGCTAGCTCAACAGGGTAGATAACTGCTTACCTATGCTATAGGCCGGCTCGGCCCTGATGCAATGTAAGATTATAAGATTATAGATATAAAGTACTGAATGTAAGTGCAAAAATGTAAATAATAAGTGTTTACGTGGTTCGATTAAGCTTATTCCACTGGTATTGAGTATCAGTTTCATTATAAATTTGAATGTATTACAAAGGATTAATCTGAACCGAATCAACTTTAAGTGAGAGGAAGGGAAATTGATTATATTGGTATTTCTCTCTTACTATTTTTCTCTCTTTTAGATTCATCCAATTCCTAATCCAGTAGTGAGGAGCTGGTTATTGATTGAACCGTGTGCGGGGTCCATCTCTTTCTTTATCCTATCATGTCTTTTCAGTGTCAGTGAAAACCATATCTAACCCTTCATTTCAAATCTTTTTCGTGATGAGATAAAGTTGTCATAGATCTGATCAGGTGCTTCGCTTGTGCATTTTACTTTCTGATCCTTTGCTTTTTAGATGGTGTCACGTATACGATGGTTATTTAATTAATATCTACAACTTACCCCTTTTCTATCGAACTATACCAGGGTAAGATGGGAAGAAAATCTTCCACATTTACTCTCACTTCCCATGTCTGCCATAACTCCTAGATTCTGGAAATGGGAGGCCTATAAAGACAAAGATCTTTACTATTATTTCCCAGATATTTTTGTCTTATGAAATTCGTCTGCAACGAGAATAGACTTTTCTATCTTTATCTATTGGAGACAAAAAGCTTCCACCTTACTCTACTGAAGCAAAATAATCTTTGTATCCATTTAGTCCTAGAAATATGTTTCTTTTCTCATCTTATTTCGTAGTTTCTTTGGGAATCAGGCATGTAGTTTCTTCATTGATTTGCTGAGTTTCTAAGGTTGAATCATTGATGTTACTCTTTTTGATTAAAAATGCCATTGTTAGAGGTAAAAAGAAAACTTCTCAAACCCTTCTTTTGATAATCCTTACGCAACAACTAATGTAACACCCCATTTCGGTAGGTAAAGTTTGCCGAACGGAATATAATAGTTTGTCCTTTTCTGACACCGAGGATTTTTCAGCACAATTGACTCCAAAGTTGGCAAAAAGTCCTGCAGTTAAACGTGCTCGAGAGGGATTAATTCAAGGAACCCGCAGAAGTGCCTATTAAAAAACCCACACTGCCGGATGACCGTTGTGGCTAAGTGAGAACCACATCGGCGGAGGGTCGGATCATTAAAAATGGTATCAGAACCGACTACGGACCTGCCGAGGGTGAGAGAGCACGTTGGACGGGGTGTGCTAGGTACTGCTGGTCTCATGAGTGGCAGGGAACGTGGGAGATATGAGCTTGTATATTCCGGAGCCGAGGACAACTACAGTATAAGTTGGTGGTATGGTAATACCCCGATTCGGCAGATAGGGTTTGGCAAATAGATATAAGTAATGGTTTGTCCTTTCCTAATACCGAGGCCTTTTCAGCACAGTTGACTTCAGAGTTGGAAAAAAACCCTGCAGTTAAGCATGCTCAGGAGGGAGTAATCCAAGGAAGGGTGACCTCCCGGAAAACGGCTGCTGGATGACCGTAGTTGTGCTCACTGAAAATCCCACACTGCCGGATGAATACATTGGCTAGGTGGGGACAATATCAATAGAGGTTCGGGTCATTACAACTAAAACTTTGTTTCTTCTAAACCTTTCGTTTCTTAAAATGCTGCTAAGAGTCCTATGCATGGTTTCGGTGATGCAGACGAAAAAGAGAGGAAACGAGGATGAAAGCTGCTGGAAGCGCATTGGAAGCTTTCAAAGTGAAGTACCAACTTGAAAACTTTAAAGTATACTTCTACGATCAGGGTGACGACCTTACTTTTGACATGGTGCAGAATTTCAAGAACGGTCATCTGCATCTGTTGAGCACGGTTGGTACAGTTGAAGATGGCTTGCGGCTGCCCCTATATTCTTTCGACGACCACTTTTACTATGATGTGTTTGCTAAGAGCAATACAGGCAAGAATAGG
Organism: Papaver californicum; assembly: GCA_023531435.1. Classification (NCBI taxonomy): domain Eukaryota; kingdom Viridiplantae; phylum Streptophyta; class Magnoliopsida; order Ranunculales; family Papaveraceae; genus Papaver; species Papaver californicum. The sequence continues at coordinate 131,117 of JAJJMC010029015.1, forward strand.
TCAAGCTGGCGCTCGTAGCTCAATATAACGGGAATTTGTATCTTGTATTGCTAAAATGCTGGAAACGCAGTAGCTCAATACCAACATGACCTCCTACACTCTCGATCTCGCAAAACGTTCTCAGCATACTCCTGATAATTTCAATGCTAGATATGGCGATTTTTAAATCCAAGCTGAATATAAAAGGTCCTAATTGGGCAGGTTGTTTTCTTCTGAGAAACAAACACAAAATGGTGAGGTTTGTCTTCTAAGGGAATTCGATGTTATAAAGATGAGTATAGTTCTAAGCACCGAGAGTACGGATGCTCACAAGGCTCTTCTGGGGAGTGATAAACTTAGGATTGATCACGTTTACAAGTGGCACCGCACTCCTTTAGTTATAGAAGGTCCTTGGGAAAACGGATGGTCCCCAAGGGATGACACCAAATCCCGCTTTTATCAGCCTGAACGTTCCAATCCCTATTGTCCCTAGAAGCTCGACTGTTCTACCGGTTTGGTTTCGATTATAGTGTTGTTAAGGTAGTTGTCTATGTTCTTTTTTTATCTGCTTTACAAGGATTCCTGCAGTGTCCCGAACCTTATATCCTTTGTGCTTGATTCTCCAGGAGAAGGATGATGAGAGTTCTGAGTCGATGCTTCCTGGCAAAAAGAAAGCCGATAGTGATGGTGGCAAGGTATGGATTAGTTTCCTCCCTATACTTGTGTATGATTATGCTGTCCCCAACCCATGACTTGATGTGCATGCTACTCTGCAGGTTTTCCAAGAGGGCTAAGCTTACTCCATGTTAGGAAATAAAAGGAGGACGACACGTGTAAGACGATTAAGGAAAGAAAAAGTGGTTCTAAGAAGAACGAGAAGCACAGAATCAAAGCCGTATGAAGGATCGAATAAAGGACAGATGTGCAAGACTGAATAAATCCCTGCATGATTGACACATAAGATCGGGAAAGTAGTATCACACTGATCGAAACAGATAGCATTAAATGCTTATTGAACGGGAAAGTAAGAATAATAAATGAACATGGAACGGGAAAGTAAAGGCAATAATTACTTTTATTTACTTTAACCACATGATTGACACCTATGATCGGGACAAAGATGATTCTCAAAGAACGAAGAGTACGTGTTAATCATACAAGGTAACTGACCAAAAAGTGAAGAGCATGACCTGTCAACCATACAATCATCCTGATCTAAAGATAACAAGGAGAACGAAAGAATGTATCGGGACAAGAGGGACCCATTAGATAATCTATAAATAGAAGAGATCATTCAACAGAGAGGTGGTCGGAAAATTGAACGAAGAATAGGCTAAGGAAGAGTAATCGGAGAAGAAAGAAAAGATCATTAGGTATGTATTTATTGTGTAAGATACTATTTAAAAGTTTCACTATCATGATTCATCTTCTATACATATAAAGATCATGAATTAGATATGGAATTAGGGACTGTAATTTGATCAAATGTTTGATAAGAAAATAAATGGTTAATTGAAACTTTTCTAATTAATTGATTTTAAAGAGGATTCTGTGTATCAAAATGTTAGTTAAAATCTTTCTATTTACTGTATCTTATCAATTTATTGGTTTTCCATGTCAATGGAAATTTTGGCATAAACACTCCACTCTTCATGTTGAAAATGATGATGGTGAGGTGCCTGAGGTAATTACACTGTCCTGTTAGCGGGGACACCGAACATGATGAAAATAGATGTTGAGGATGATGTTTAGAAAATTGTGCCAGAATATATTTAGGAAATTTTTTAGACATCAGAGACAAATGTGCACAAAAATGACGACACGAAATCCCTTAAAGGCACGTACCAATCAACGTGCACTGTATGGGCATAAAAAGGCTTTGTCTTTATATATAAAATTCTGGAACAATATAAATAAGGAAAAAGTATATATATTATATATAAGGGCAATCAGAACATAAAAAAAGCACTATGACTAAATAATAGAAATATTCAAGAAGAGACGATTCCCTTACATCATGGTCAGAAGAGACAATTCGATCATATACGCCCCAATGGCATACAATTTGCCAAGTAATTGGAGATGTAGATTCAAGTACAACGATCAATCATTATAAGTGGGGAATCGCTGATCGGAGATGTCAACTTTTTATTGAAATTCATCGTAACAATCCCAAAACTGAGGGACAGCTCAGGGAAATAATAGAAACATGTGCAAGATTGCAAGATGTGCAAGAACAAGGTCCGAGAAGTAATTCGCGAAATCAAAGAAACATAAAAAGGACAAATTCAATCGAGTATCACCAGAACAAAAAAAAGAAATTCCCTCATAAATCTGAACCAAGAGAATCAAAGCGCTCACGGCAAGGGGATAACAAATATTTTGTTCAGTGATTTCAAGAAAGAGTGTTCACAAAACTCAATATATCATATTCTGAATTATTCGAAATCATAAAAAATAAACCAGATTTTCAGTGGCCACCATCAAGAGGCAATCAGCCTGAGTTCACACAACATTCAAAAGATTATTGTGAGTACCTCAGTTATAAAGGGCACACAACAGATAATTGCAGGAATTTTATTATATTGGTACAAAGAATGATTGATGCAGGAGAGTTGAAAGAATACATTCAAAGGCCCGAACCAATAGCAAGACCAGACAAAGGCAAGGCAGTGCATATCCCGTATAACGAACAAACCATTAATATGCTATCATTTTCAGAAGAAAGAGATACGGATATGAACGCTGCAATCAATAAAAAGTTATACAAGAGGATTCGGGACCATGAAATTTTTAAAGTATCAGGAAGAATAACGGAAGCTTGGGAAGAATGGATGGCATCCCCTTTAACTTTCTCGGCACAGGAAGTAAATCAAGAAATTGAGATGCATAATGATCCTTTGGTTCTTACATTGCTAATGTCAGGGTGGAACGTTAGAAAAATTCTTTTGGATGGGGGAAGTTCTTTAAATGTGTTGTTTCATGACACATTTTGCAAAATGGGACTAAAAAAAGATCAGTTAATCCCGTCCCGATATGTTATTTATGGGTTCAATGGAATGGCTTCAAGACCCGAAGGAGATATTGATTTGCAAGTATCTGCTGGACCAATTAACATCTTGACAAGATTCAGCGTAGTAGATGCTCCATCCCCGTACAATGCAATAATCGGGAGACGATGGGTACACCAGCTGAAAGGTGTAATTTCAACTTATCATCAATATTTACGGTTTCCAACACCGCAAAGAGAAATGGAGATTAAGGGAGATCAAGATGATGCAAAGTTTTGTATAATAGCAGAAGTAAGAATGAATGAAGAACGAGAACAACAACAACGGGAAAGGAAGAAAGACCGTAAAATCAAAGCAAAGGAAGAGGAGATAAATCAATACTTAAAAAGAAACGTCGAACAAAAAGCAACAAATGAATTAGGAGAAAGCAGTAAGAATCAAGAAAATTCAACAAATCGGCAATTCGAAGGATCCTCATAGAAGAAACTAAAATTATAAATATTGGAACTACAGAATTGCCTAAACAAGTGCAAATTGGAATATTGATGAAAGAAGATATGGAGCAAAGTTTGATCAAGCTACTTCGTGATTTTGTAGATATATTTGCATGGAACATGGAAGACATGCCCGGGATAGATCCAAATATTGTACAACATGAATTACAAATACGTCCTATTGCTATACCATTTCGACAGCGGATATGTAAGGTTGCACCGGAGTATCAGGATCCAGTAGAAAAAGAGTTAGAAAAGCTTTTAAATGCAGGATTCATTCGTGAAGTACGATATCCAACGTGGATTTCTAATATGGTGATCGTTCCAAAAAAGAACGGTGGAGTAAGAATCTGTATAGACTTCACCAATTTAAACAAGGCATGTCCGAAAGATAGTTATCCACTTCCCAACATTGATCAGTTGGTAGATGCTGTAGAAGGCCATGAGGCATTATCTTTTATGGATGGTCAGTCGGGATACAACCAGATTGCACTTGCAGAAGCTGATCAAGAACATACGGCATTTTCACTCCACGGGGGTTGTATTGCTATACCAGGATGCCATTTGGATTACGAAATGCTGGAGCAACATATCAACGACTGGTTGATGCAATATTCAAACCTTGGATCGGGAAAATTCTAGGAGTTTATGTGGATGATATGTTGGTAAAAAGTAAATTATCTATCAATCATCTACAAGACCTCAATGAAATTTTTGGTGCATTACGAAAATACAAGATGAAAGTTAATCCGGAGAAGTGTATTTTTGGTGTTACTTCGGGACGTTTTTTGGGGTATTTGGTTACAAAATATGGAATTGAAGTTGATCCAGCAAAGATTCAAGCAATAACAGATATGCCATCACCCAACAACATTAAAAGTGTACAGAAATTAAATGGATGTTTGGCCGCTTTAAGCAGATTTATTGCTAGATCATCAGAACGGTGCAAACCCTTTTTTGATATACTGAAGAAGAAAAATAAATTTGATTGGAACGACCGATGTGAACAAGCATTCCAAAACATAAAAATGCATCTGGCTACATTACCATCATTACAGATTCCGGAACCTGAAGAAATATTAACTTTGTACATAGCGGCAACGGAAGATGCAATCAGCACAGTGATGGTACGTCCTAATGAGAAAATAGAAAAACCAATATATTACATCAGCAAAACCCTTAATTCAGAAGAAAGAAATTACACTAAAATTGAACAACTCATTTTATCATTGGTCTTTGCCACTCAGAAGTTACATACCTATTTTCTCACACATTATGTTCGTATCCCGAGCAAGACACCGTTACAATCAGTATTAAATAATACAGGAAAAGTAGGGAGGATCGCAAAATGGAACGCCCAGCTAGAAGAATTCAACATCATTTGTGAGTTGCAAACCGCACAAAAATCTCAAGTTTTAGCCGACTTCCTTGCGGATTTCCCGATTGAAGAAGAATATGAAATTCAAGGTCTGATAGGTGGAAATAAAGAAATTAACTTATTTAAAACTTTTTCACTAAAATTTTCATCACTTTAATAATTTATTTTTTATTTGTATATATATGTTAAAGGATTATCAGGATGCGAGGAAAAGGACCCACAAGATATTCTGAACTCAACAAATTCTCAAAGGTGGGAAGTCTTTGTCGATGGGTCCCGAAATAAGGAAGGAGCGGGAATTGGCATTGTGATTACTGCACCAATGGGAGGACGAATGACACATTCATTTCGCCTTGAGTTTGAAGAACATACAAATAACATAGTAGAATATGAAGCTGTAGTTCATGCTCTAAAACTCATCATCGAGCTAGGAATCAGCAATGTTCGATTCACAAGTGATTCACAATTGGTAATTCGACAAGTCGAATTAAAATATCAAACACTTGATGAAGATTTAGTACAATATAAACTCAAATCGCCCCGCGAAGACAGACGTTCAAACCTTGTTCAAACCTTAGCAAATCAAATCCCAAACATTATTTTTCGGCATCTGTCCCAAGATAAAAATCGACATGCTGATGCACTGGCATTCATTTCCTCCATGGTAAACGATCCTAATATCACAGCTATAAAAGTCGGAAGAATATATGAACCATCTATACAGATAAAAGCACTTAATAACATAGAAGAAGATGTGATAGAAGAAATTAATGATCCCACAATATAAAATGCCGCACCTATGCCTCAACAAGTAGATGATCAACCAAATGAACCAGATTGGAGGATTCCGATTCATCAATATCTACAACATAAAATATTGCCTTCAAATTCTAAAGAAGCAAGAAAAATTCAACTCAAATCGGATAGTTACCAGCTTCAGGATGGTATTTTGTATCGTAAATCATTCCTCGGGCCATTATTCCGATGCTTATCACAAAAGGAAGGATTACAGATACTCAAGAAATACATTATGAAGATGCGGGAAACCACAGTGGAAGAAGTTCACTCGCATTAAAAGCTAAAACCCAAGGTTATTATTGGATATTCATGCTTAAGGACTCAGAAAACATGGTACGAAGGTGTGAAGAATGTCAACGATTCGCAAAGAAAATCAAAGCACCTGCCACAGAGCTTAATTCTATACTCAGTCCATGGCCATTTGCGAAATGGGGGTAGATATTGTTGGTCCGTTAGTTGAAGGGACCAAAAAGAGAAAATATTTAATTGTGTCCACCGATTATTTTACCAAGTGGGTAGAAGCTAAAGCATTAGCTCGAATCAAAGACATTGATGTGTTCACATTTTTATTTGAAGATATCATCTGCAGATTTGGGATTCCAGCAGCCATAGTTTCTGATAATGGAAAGCAATTTCAAGGAAAGAACATTGATATGCTATTTGAAGCATTTAACATTCAGAAACACAAATCCACACCATTCTATCCCCAGAGTAATGGACAAGCTGAATCCACAAATAAAACAATCGCAACAAATTTGAAGAAAACATTGGATGGACATTACAAACAATGGTGTGAACAATTGCATAACACATTATGGGCGTATCGTACCACAAGAAAAGAATCCACTGGAGAGTCACCATTCCTTCTTACTTACGGGACAGAAGCAGTTATACCAACATAAATCATTCTACCTACAACTAGAACAGAAGCATGAGAGAAAAATCTAAATTCAGATTTAATGTTACAAAAGTTAGATGATTTGGAAGAAAAAAAGAGAAGTGGCACTCCAGAAAATGGAAAATTATCAAAGAAAGTTGACACGGAATTACCACAAAAAGGTCAAGTCACGAAACTTTTTCCAAGGACAATATGTTTTACGACAAATCACAGAATACCATCGGGACAAAAGTGCAGGGAAATTCGCACCAACTTCGGATGGTCCGTACATAATACAAGCATCATCAGGACAAGGATCATACTATCTTGGGAATATGCAAGTAGAAATCTTACAACATCAATGGAACGCAGAATACTTAAAACTTTATTATCCATGATTAACAGTACATGTATGGTGGCCAATACAGGTACACAAATTTTTATTCAATACTTTATCTGATGATAACATTTTTTATGAAGTTATACTTAAAATAACAGTCAATTCCAGGAACACCTCATTCTGGAAAACGCTACGATTGGCGACATAATCAAAATTCAATTATTCCAGGAACACCTTATTCCGGAAAACGCTACGATTGGCGACATAATCAAAATTCAATTACTCCAGGAACACCTTATTCTGGAAAACGCTACGATTGGCGACATAATCAAAATTCAAATCCAGGAACACCATATTCTGGAAAACGCTTCGATTGGCGACACAATTATGATCCAATTACTCCAGGAACATCATATTCTGGAAAGCCTTTACGATTAGCGATACAATCGTTATATCAACAAAAAGGTAAATGTCCTTATAGAATTTTAATAATTCTGAGATTCTAATAAAGAAGGAATGCCTAATTTATGGTTATCATTTTCAGAGTACGTTCGGGACCAACCCTGTATCTTACCCCTGGCCCGGGTTTGTTTCGTATGTGTGGGATCTCGAATTACATGTTTTGAGGTATATGTACTTCGATCCATTGTACTCATGAAACAATATGATTAACCTAAAGATTTCGAAAATGTCATCTCTTATGCAGGAACAATATTAAAAGCATATCCAAGCACAATAGAAGAAAGTCATAAAATGAAGTTTCCAACTAAAGTATGTCAAAACTCAAAGATACAAAAAGATCGGGACATAGGAAAAAAATATCAAAAGACGCAGCTATGTACATTAGAACAAAGAACAAGTACAATTAGGCTTCGGAATTGGTGCGTCGGGATGGTTGAGAAGGAACCTTCGGGACAGGAGCACGACCATTCAATACAGAAGGATCGGCTTAAGCACGATCCAAGGCAGCATTAAATGACATTGCAATTTTTGTCTTGGCATCTTCTCTGACCCAACTTGTATAAGCACGCCCATAATCAATTTCTGATTGAAGATCTTTAATTTTTTGCTGATATTTTTCTACTTGTTTACCCAAGCAGGATCTTTGACCTTTTTCAGCATTTAATTCCTTTAATAACTCCTCAGATTTTGATTGTTCTTTTATAATTTCCTGTTCACGAGCTTTGAGCTTAAAAGTCTCAGCATTCAAACGAGTTTGCAAATCCCGAAGCTTTATTACGCTAAGAGCTACGTTCTTTTCCGAAGTCTTCAACTCTTCAGTAATATTTGTTATTATGTTATTCGCAACATTGAGTTCAGCCTCTGTTATTGTTGCTCGTGCATTAGCTTCATTGACCTTCTTTTCTAACCCTGAAAACCAGAATAAATATCAGATAAACCATATAATACCCTAACCAAAACAAGCATATAACTCAAGCATATACCTCTAGCTATAGACTTCAACTCTGTTTCTTTAAGAGTTAAAGTTTTCAGAGCTTCCTGATATTTCGATTCAGCTCTATTGTGTCTCCAAGTATTCCACTCAATACTATCGGACAATTGTGCTAATTTCCCTTTAACCAATTCCATTTCCATATTTACTTCTTTTGCATGATTGTTCAACTGAATCATCCTACGCTCGAATCTAAATAGGGATTCCAAGTCTCCCACTGATCCCATAAATGAATTTCAATATTTTTTTTAAAAAAAAAAAAAAAAAAATGGTACGAACCTATAGAGGTACGAACCCAAATAGGTACGAACTAAGGGGCAAGGAACGAACCTTGATTCTGACTTTGAAGCCTTTGATTTTGATCTTTAAAATTTTGAAGTTGTTGTTGTTGTTGTTGTTGTTGTTGTTGTTGTTGAAGTTGTTGTTGAAGATAGTTGTTTTGCTGCTTGAGATTTTCATTTTCTTGCTGCAAATCATCATTTCCACGCTTCACCCTCTCTGCTTCGTTCTTGAACAATAGCTCCATCATTGTGGCCCGAGCTTTATAAAACTTATACGAAGTGAATAGGCAATCAGTGCCATATTTAAGCTGAGCAAGAGCTTGCTGCGGGAAATAATATGATGGACCCTCTGCAATAGCCAGAACTTCATTTAAAGAAGAATGAGGATTTAGTGGGAACGATTGATCGTAACATTCACTTTCGAACCATGCGTCCCGAGCATCCTCTAGTGGAACAGCACCAAGTGAATTCCGCAGCCTAGACATCAAAGAACTATCAGATTTCAATGATTCGGGACATGTTGAAGTATTCAGAAGTCCTTTAGAAAGAAACCACTTGAAAGCTTCGTCCTCATCACCAGCAAGGTTGATTCCTTCATTCATTCCCATAATTAGATCCACTTCAGAGAAGGATCTTTGAGCAGAAGGTTCATCATCAGGCATGTCAACATCGACCCTATCAGCATTACTAGAAGAATGAACCAATGTCCCGATGGGTGCATTTGATTCATGAATGACTCCAGAAGCATTTTTATCTACAAGGAGGTTCGGGACATTAGGGACATCTGTAACTAAAGTACTAGGAGTTATGTTTTCAACATCCGCTTCTTCAGTAACTTCATTTGTCTTTTCTTCTACAATAACATCAACAACAACATTTTCCTTTTCAGTATTTTTTTCAACAATGACAGCATCATTCACTTCTTCAATATTTTCCTCTTCAACAGCAATATCATCTGCTTCTTCTTGAGGTAACCCAGTAAAAACTGTCATTGTACCACTATTTGAAGCGATTGGCTCTATGTCGAAGTTATAAGGAAGGGGAGAAAAGGAATCATAGAAGCCGGTAGGAGCAGCAGTAGTAGGAATAGCTTCAAAAATAGATTGAGCTATTGGAGGCTGGTCCGAAGAAATAATTGGCTCCCCCACGCTAACAGGAACGAACATCAATGATGACGCGCTGTCCCGAAACTTCTGCTTGGACCGAACTTTCAACGTTTTGTCCCGCAGCCAAGATAAGAGCGGAACTGGTATTACCTTCAACAAAGTAATCTCTAATCTCCCGTTCTTCTACTTCAGAAGGGTAAAACGGTCTTTTTGGTTTCTTTTTCTTCTTTTCAGGGAGAACCAATTTCCGTTTCCCCTTACCTTCAATAACTTCTTCCTCAACTCTTTGCCTACCTTCAACAATCTGAATATCGAGGCTTTGGCGAGGAGGAGGAACTTCAGTTTGAAGTTCGGAATCGGGTTCAACCTGAAGCACAAACATTTGTCCCGTGAGAAAAAATTCAGTGGTAGTTCGAGAGAATACTAAAAGAAAGAAGAGTACGAACCTTATATTCAAACTTGAAGTCATCAAAATTTAACCGCCAAGGAAAATAGCTTGGGAAATGTTTACGAACCCTTTGAATTTCATCTTTGGAGGTGTTACCAAAAACCCAAGGACCTTCAATTATAATTGGAGTACGATACCACTTATAGTCATAATCTTGACGAATTCTTTCTTTTGTGGGAAAATAAATTTTGGTAAATGGAATAAATTTAATTTTTGGATCGTCAACCTCATATAATAAGGGAAATCCCGTAAGACACTTACGAACAGGGCTAACGCTCCACTTCACAAAATTCCTGATACTGACACCATCTCGTATGTAGAATGAAAATTTTCAACTGTATAATTGTCACGTTCTACAAAATTTGGAACGTAACAAGTAAGATCAGTTCGCCCTTCACTTCGAAGGCTACACTCATCAAGGATACGCCACCAATTTCCATTATATTGTGTAATGGATCGATCTTCACCATGAGGAGAATCACCGCGAGATGCAAAAACTTCAAATTGGAAAGGATTTTCTTCTTCATATAGTGGGAGACGAAGTCCGGCCTCTAAAGCACCAGCTGAAATTAATAAACTATGGGAAGAATAGTTAAAACTCTGAATTGCTCCTAAAGTCAGTACATCACTATTTTTGTCATAGAGTGAGACTTTAAATCCCTCAAGAGCATGTCTTCTCTTGAAATCCTCAATATTCATTGACCGATAACTATAAGTGGCATGAGCCCACTTATTTCTGGGGGCAGCACTACTAGTTATAGAAGCATCAGGAGCTGGGTTACGAACAAACCGAGACACAACATATCTAGAAAAAGAAATTCTTGAAGGTCTTCCGGTTTCTTGGTGATCACCAGCAGCATTGGGATTTCTGGAAGACATAATGTTTTTATCTGAAAAGAAAATTTCAAAGGATCAATCATAGATCATAAAGAAACAATCATAAAAATCAAAAGCAATTATCAGTTCAATCATATCTGTTAAAAGATAATCATGGTTAAATATCAAAATAAGATACTGGAGGTTAAAATCCTCAATATACATGGAAAAAGAAGATAAACAATTACTTGATCAAAAGTAGAATAAATGTGGTTGATGCTAAAAGCTCCTGAACAGTTGGGAGAACGAAAGTATTTGAAAATTTAAAGGAAGATAAAAAGCAACAACTTTAAGAGGTAAAGACAGAAGTGAAAAAGACTGCGTCGTATTTAAAGAAAATAATAGAAACCGTCACAATTTGAAAAATTGTTAATCAACGCAAAGTTTTAATTTCCTCGAAAAAAAGGTAACTGACATAAATGTGATAATAGAAGTTACTGCCTGCGAAAAATTCGCATAAAGTGTTAAAAGAAGTAATGGTAAAGCGGAAGGTAATAATTGTTCTTCTACTTTTTCCAAAACCTTGGATCGACCTTTAAACGTTTTTGAAAAAAGGAGAAGAAGGGGGCAAGTTGTTAGGAAATAAAAGGAGGACGACACGTGTAAGACGATTAAGGAAAGAAGCAGTGGTTGAATCAAATCCGTATGAAGGATCGAATAAAGGAAAGATGTGAAAGACTGAATAAATTCCTGCATGATTGACACATAAGATCGAGAAAGTAGTATCACACTGATCGAAACAGATAGCATTAAATGCTTATTGAACAGAAAAGTAAGAGCAATAAATGAACATGGAACGGGAAAGTAAAGGCAATAATTACTTTTATTTACTTTAACCACATGATTGACACCTATGATCGGGACAAAGATGATTCTCAAATAACAAAGAGTACGTGTTAATCATACAAGGTAACGGATCAAAAAGTGAAGAGCATGACCTGTCAACCATACAATCATCCCGATCTAAAGATAATAAGGAGAACGAAAGAAGGTATCGGGACAAGAGGGACCCATTAGATAATCTATAAATAGAAGAGATCATTCAACAGAGAGGTGGTCGGAAAATTGAAAGAAGAATAGGCTAAGGAAGAGTAATCAGAGAAGAAAGAAAAGATCATTAGGTATGTATTTCTTGTGTAAGATACTATTTCAAAGTTTCACTATCATGATTCATCTTCTATACATATAAAGATCATGAATTAGATATGGAATTAGGGACTGTAATTTGATCAAATGTTTGATAAGAAAATAAATGGTTAATTCAAACCTTTCTAATTAATTGATTTTAAAGAGGATTCTGTGTATCAAAATGTTAGTTAAAATCTTTCTATTTACTGTATCTTATCAATTTATTGGTTGTTCATGTCAATGGGAATTTTGGAATTTTGACATAAACACTCCACTCTTCGTATTGAGACTGATGATGGTGAGGTGCCTGAGGTAATTACACTGTCCTGTTAGCGGGGACACCGAACATGATGAAGATAGATGTTGAGGATGATGTTTAGAAAATTGTGCCTAAATATATTTAGGAAATTTTTTAGACATCACAGACAAATGTGCACAAAAATGACGACACGAAATCCCTTTTAAGGCACGAACCAATCAACGTGCATTGTATGGGCATAAAAAGGTTTTGTCTTTATATATAAAATTCTGGAACAATATAAATAAGAAAAAAGTATATATATTATATATAAGGGCAATCAGAATATAAAAAAAGCACTATGACTAAATATATATAAGCACAGACCGCCAAGTGGTCCAAAATAGAGGCGTAAAATGTGCTGGGTCAGTATAGCACGGTCCACGAAATCAAGTGTTTAGTATGTTGCGTATCGTATTGTGATATATTAGAGATTTAAGCGTGTTGTGCTGTATCATGTCAGATAATATGTTGTGTTGTGTTGTGTCAGAAAAGTAACCGTGTTGTACCGTACTGTATCGTACTGGTTCGTTTATTTTATGTTTTCTAAATGTAAATTTTTTTAGATATTTATATATTATATACGTTTTGTAGAAATATGTCAACATAACGAATATAAGATGTCATATTTAAGTTAGAATAAAGACTCTTTAGTGAAATTAATATACATGAAATGTGATGTATTATACTGTTTTGCACTGTGTTTTATGCATGTTATGACGTGCTTTCTTAACGTGTCGTGCTATGTTTATCTATACCACATACTGTGTCGTGTCAATGTGCTTATTAATCTGGTACAACACAACACATTAAACTAGCATGATGTACCATGTTGTACCAGATCACGTATTATGTTGTGCCGTAAATATGCTGGCACAGCCCAATTTACACTATCATCATCGTGGAAATATATAAACACAGACCACCAAATGGTCCTAAGCTATCAGCATCGATTTTCATATGACAAATTAATCAGCCACATTAGAGAATTTTGCCAACCGTTATTCTCATACGACACACAAGTATTGAATCACAAGATAACCGGCCATTCCATGTTTTCAATTTCAGTTTAATAAGCAGCATAGTAAGTTGAACTGGCCATTCTTACGTACAGGTCTTGGTGAAGGATTCTTCGTGTGCCACTGACTGCCATCGCACCTGCACTTCTCTCGCTCTCTAATTTCATATGAAGGGTTGGTCTCTATTTGTATCTATAAATACCACTCTTCATTCAACAATTCTCTTCACTCCATTAATACTCTCTACAAGCTAGCATAAGTAATCTTTCCTCTTGCAATTTCAACTTCCTTATATATATATCTGTCAAGTTTCTACCGCATCTATAAATGAGAATGTGATCTTATTTATTTTCGTCTAAATGACTATTTTTTTATCTGATATGATTTTATTTTTTTATCTTTACAGGTTCCTTCATTCAGATATCTGTAGTGCATTGCATTCTACAATCATCAAATATGGGGAGTGCCGAAGGAGAAGTCCCCGTTTATGACCGAATCAAAGAGTTGAAGGCCTTCGATGAAACAAAAACTGGTGTCAAAGGAATAGCTGATTCGGGAATTGAAAAGCTTCCTCGAATGTTTGTCCGGACACAAGATGAGTTCACTGAGGACTTGCCATATACAGAAGCCAGAGATGATCAGTTCCAGATTCCACTTATTGACATCCACAACATTGATTGTCGACGTAACGAGATTATCGATGAAATTAGACGTGCATCAACCACTTGGGGATTCTTTCAACTGCTGAATCATGGAATACCTATAAGCGTGACCGATGAATTGATCCAAGGCATACGTAGATTTCATGAGCAGGATACAGAGGTGAAAAAACAATTTTACGTGAGAGACCTCAGCCAATTAGTACAGTATGATAGCAACTTTGATCTTTATCAATCAAGATCTGCTAATTGGAAGGATACCTTAAGATGCCGTTTGTTAAATCCAGATCCTATAGATCCCCAACTATTGCCTTCTATTTGCCGGTAAGTTTGTGTTTATTTAGTACGTGCACTACTGCTAATAAATTTTCGAACTCTTTTTGTATGTATCTCTAACACCTCTGAATCTGAAACAGAGATGTAATAGTGGAGTACTGGAAGCATGTTGTGAATCTAGGAGATACTATTACTGAGTTATTATCAGAGGCTCTAGGTCTAAACAAGGACACCCTGAAAGGCATGGATTGTACGAAATACTTGACACTCGCAGCTCACTACGCTCCAGCATGCCCTGAGCCTGAACTGACCCTGGGTTCAACAAAGCATGCAGACCAAAGTTTCTTCACCATTCTTCTCCAAGATCATATTCCTGGACTACAGGTTCTTCATCAGAATCACTGGGTCAATGTCAAACCCATCCGTGGATCCTTAACTATAAACGTTGGCGATCTAATGCAGGTAACTATGTCCCTAGCAAGTGACCCGCATCATATAAAAACATCTTTTATCTTTAGTTTTCTTATTTTCTTGTTCGTGTCCGTTTTGTGCAGCTCTTAAGCAATGACAAGTTTAAAAGCTCGGAGCATAGAGTAGTTGCAAGCCATGTCGGACCAAGAATATCAGTAGCATGCTTTTACAGAGCAAGTTTGGACAAACCTACACCTCTATATCCAATAAGAGAACTAATATCTGAAGGTAATCCCCCTGTATACCAAGATACAACATTTAAAGAGTTTGTCAAGTATTCCCATGCTAGACGGCCCGATGACGTTTCCCCCCTGGACCATTTTAAGCTGGGAGTACAACATGGTTGATGACAATGTGTGTGTGCATGGGTCGATGTCACTGCCTGCAAAGGATTTTCATTCAATAAAGTCTACCGATGCACCATTTGTCAGCTCTGAGTTTATAATATAGTGGTAAATTCATTGAATGATAATATCAATGACATGTCTTCCAATGTTGTCTTATGCAACGGGAGAAGACACGATAAACATAAACAATAGGTAATAATTTGATTGTTTGTAATGGTTTATGTTATCTTTTATTATAATAAAATAAAGGTTTCGACTAGGATTGTGATCTTATATGAAGTTTAAAATGATAAAAACACCCCGCTATAAATTTTATGTGAAGTTATAGATCAAAGTCTTATAGTAAATAGATCGGATCCCTCCCGGACTTAATTTTTTCAAGATTAGAAGTAAGTGGATGAATGATTAATTACAATATAACTCTTTTATTTTCTGAAATTTTATTTTGATCTTCCCATAATCTTACATCTGATGATAGAGAAATTAAGTCAAAATATTAACATCAAAGAATCTGCTTTGTACAGTAAAATTCACAAAAACAAAAGGTATCAACAAAACCGGATTTGGTGTAAAACTTAAACAGTTGCTCAAAAAAGGTTCACGTGATCCCTCTTGGTCTAGTGGTTTCCCACAGTAAGTGTAAAAATATTTATTTATTTAATTGGTTTATTAGAAAGGCGAAACTACACTAGGGCTTAATCTGGCTTAAGCCAGATCTTTGTTTAACTAAATTAGGTAGTGTATTTTAGCCCATTCAAGTCAAGCCCAGGTTAAAATGTTATAAAGGCAGGGTAAATTTAAACAAGCATGCAAAACAAATAAATGAAGACCCCTTAGCATCGAATTCTAGTTTCGCCACTGTTTATTAGGCTGTTTATATTATTGATAATTTCTTAATAAGTTTTGAACTCAGGTAATTAGTATGGCTTTATCATCAAAAGACTTCCATTGTACTACAATAATACCGGTAATTGTTAGACAAACTGGTGTTTTTAAATACAACCGCGTGTTAAATATTTTGCCCCTTGTTACTTAACTGTTAAACTTAGAACAAAATATAAAATTGAGACGTTACGTGGATACTCATTGGAGAAGGTGTACAAAGTCGAATTCTTCTTCTTTTTTTCCGAAGAAGAATAAAGTCCCAAATATATATATATATATATATTTATCATAAATCTCCGGTTCAAGATAGGAAGCAATTACATGACCGACTCGGAAGCACCCAACAACTTCAAATATTTCAAAGGTTTCGAACAGACAATGCAGATGCAGATATTAATTAGTGTGATTTTGGAAGTAATTAGGGGTGTGAAATGTATGCATGTAGTAAGGTCTTGCAACAATCAATGTGGATGATGCTCTTGCCGAGCATTATATGCCGGAGTTAATAGTTTAAATCAAGAGTGGATTTCAAATCCACCAAATATTACTATCAAAGAAGCAGATTCCCTTAGGTGATCCTTTGCTTTAGTAATGAACTTGTTTTTGCGATTAAAATAAAACAATCCTTTGCTTTAATAATGAATTTGTTTTTTCATAAAAAAAAAACATTTTGATTCAACTAAACAAACTAATCATGGAAACTAACATTCTGTTTTGGAATAGATTTCAAATAATGGCGAAACGTGATTAATATCCCATTAAAAAACTAACACCACCTACTCAATATCCCATTCCCATTACGACGTAATCTCCCTCTCGAGAAACGTGATGCATGCTTAATTAATTAATTGAGACCTTACCAAGACTTTTTAACTTGCAAATATGATTAGGAAAGTCTTTATCAACAAATTCAAGGGGTTAAATCATAAAAAAAACTCCTTTAGTTAGGGTATCTCGAGGCGTAAAATATATCGTGGTACAATGCAACACGTTAAAATTTGAGTATATCACAACACATCGAATGTTATCTGACATAATATTTTATATCATGTTAGTTTAGTGTATTGTGTTGGACTAAACTAATAGGCACATTGGTACAGTATAACACGACACTTTAAGAAAGCATATCAAAGTATACATAAAACATTACACGGTAAAATACATCATATTTCATGTATATTTCAAAAAAGATCTCAAATTTTTTTTTTTCTAATTCTAAAATCCTATAATCGGTAGGTTTGTTAAGTTCGAAACCTAACGATTATGAAACTAGCTCCAAACTTTTTTTAAAAAAAGTTATAAGCTTAAAATAAATTATACAATCGACATAATAAACTATAAATATTTATCAATTATTTTCATATCCAAAAAACTTGACTAATTTTTGGGTTAAACTATTTTCACGCCAGATTTTAGTAAGTCTCTTTTGCTCTATCTATCCTTAATGTAAAACATGTATGGATGAAATTCAAAGCAGCAATTATTGTCCCAAATAGCCGTTTACAAATTTGAAAAGATTATAGCTACAAAGTAATGGAACAATCTGAGATTTCCAAAACACGTAATATATTGAATTGAGTTGGATGGAGATTTAAAAGTCAAATAAATATGTTGAAAGGTTGGAGATGAATCTGAATTCGCCATTGAAAAATGAAAAATAAGCATCAAAGACGAGCAGATTTTCCTAGAAATGGATTAAGATTCTGATACCATACCTAAACCTATTTTATTTTATTTTATTTTATTTCATTTCCTCTTTCTTTCTGAAAGAAAGAGAGGAGACTACATTATTCATATTACCGATAGAACACATGCCACTATAGGACAAACTGAAAACATAACAGAAAATAAAAATAGAGAGTTATGTTACACTCTCATTACACCGCTCTCCAACACGATCCAAAAAAACATCAAGCAGAAATTGAATAGTAAACACAACAAATGAAGACGGAAAAGCCTTCCTGTTCTATATATAGAGAGAGAACTGCAGATTTCAAGATTGGTTCGTTGTTTCCTTGTTATAGGCTTCCAATTCACTCAACCAAATATCCGCAAATTCGCAATTCTTCCACATCTCAAACCAAGGTCCACCAGACGTATAATGTATAGCTTTTGGTAGTGTGGAAGGATCATTCTCATTCTCATCGACCTTGTTATGACCCACGAGAAAATTCCAAGTAAATGGGAGCGATCCAATTTCACTATCTTCAAGCCACATGAAGCGATGAAGAAAAGCACCTGTTTGAGTATTCACTAACTCAGACGTCAAAATCTTATTCTTTGGATGCCCACAGTTATACAAAACCATTGAAGACCAGTTCTTTCTTGGGTATACAGTTTGAGCAACTCCATCCATCTTACTGCTTTCCTTCGGGGTATAATCATGTTGCACACACATAAGCGCGTACCTATCATCGATAAGCTCAGTTAGTTCTTTGATATCGGCAGTATACAGAAAATCGCAGTCGACAAACATCGCCCATCCTTGATAATTTGCGAGATACGGTGTTAAGAAACGAGAGAACGAGAATTCTGTGCTTTCAGTTGGATCTTTTTTGCGCCAGTACAAGCCATTACTCCTTAGTTCTGATTGCTTGATAGGAATCACTTCAACAGGAATTGAAGCTCGTTTCAAGATCGAGTGTTTGCAAACCTCGTAAGCAAGATCTTCACGTGAATCGTATCCAACAAAGATCTTAAACACCTTTTTGTTTCCATTAACATTTGTAGGAACAACATCTCCATTCAACGAACCCATCACTGAAGAAAATTATGATTCGATGAAAATGCTAGCTAATGTTGTTCTGTATATCACAAGTTGTATCTTCGATCGTAACAATTAATCTATATATAGTAGCTGCACATGACACTTGGGATATTTGTATCCCAACAATTGGTCAATTTGTTATAAATGGCAAAGAAAGTTCCAGGCTCTGGTCAATTACTCAACGGTCGGCACTTTTTCATCCACCGGCTTATGAAAATCTAAGAGTTTTAACACCTGCAGGCAGGGGAATATCCCACTTGCTAGTTGTTCGTCTCAGGTTTCTGTAGATATCTTCTTTGTCAGGCTCTCGAGTTTGTTGTGACTCATTGGAAAAAAATAGCTGTTGGATTTGAAGAACTTATGCGCTCAGCCAAACAGTCTTGTAAAAGTCAAGTGTGAGGGAATGAACTGTTAGGCTATTATATGACTACATACACTAAGTAAGATCTCAGTGTGGAGTAAACAATGAATAAAAAAACAAATTTAAAATATTTGGTGGGAAACCACACATGAATAGATTTCAAGAACCAGTTGGTAAATAAGGGCTCCTCATTTTACTTAATTTTCTTTATCCAATTTTTTATTAATAATAACAAATAGTTACCCCAAAAAAAGTTAAAGAACCCAAAATAGTACTTAAAACTGCAAACTACTATTTTAAGACAAAAAATATTCGGCACCTAATTTTCTGGTGAAAGATAATTGTTTCCACTTGCTTATATTTAATTTCGTTGGTGTGTTAGTAATTAGGAAAAAGTCAGTTTAGAGCATGGATGTACAATTATACACTTAACCCTACACTTAACCCAACTAGTTCCCAAGTTTAACTGTCACTGTTTTGACCTCTCTTTTTTCTTTTTTTTTGTCATAAATTGAGTTCTTAAATTCGTTTTGTACCCTACCCAGCTTGTGTAAAAATTTTACACCCTCTTTCTACGAACCTGGCTCGCCTCTGTCAAAAGTTTTACTCCCTCTTTTTATAAACCTGGTTCCGCCCCTGTCTATTAGCACCACACAGTTATAGACTTGCCACCATTTTTACTTCTTCTATTTCCCTTTTATCTTAACTTTTTTACCTCAGAAAAAAAATCTATCAGCACACTAGACTTTCTCATATGGTAAATACTAAAAGTAAACTTAATTATTATTCTGCTACAATACCAATGTAAAATAATACTCTTACCAAAATGAATAGTTCAAAAAAAGCTGGGCTTCCTCTAGTTTGAAGCCTCCCAGGACATTCCAATAAAGCTATTTTTTTAACCTTTTTAGGCATACCTCAAATTTTGAGGTATACTAAATAAAGAGAAAAACGGGTTATTAGATAGTAATCCTAGAAGCCTTTATCCATATATTATGTTTAATGATAAAACTACCCTTGTTTATTTTATTTTTATTTTATTTCATTTTTTAATTTTCTAATTTTTTTACATTAATTTTATTTTTTTATTTATTTACAACACACCAAGTTCGGCTGGCAAGTTATCAGCCGAACTTCCTGGTATTCTTCATATATAGTAAAACTTCTCCAGAAGAATACTCTATATAAGAATAAACTCCATATAAGAATAAAATATTTTGGTCCCAATTAGAATAAAATATTTCGGTCCCAATTGAAATATATAAGAATAAAATATTACGGTCCCAATTGGAATAAGTCATGTTTTTTTCTGGTCCCGTCTTTATAAACTTACCTCCATATAAGAATAACTAATATTTTTACATGTAAATTAAAGAAAAATTCATATATTTATACATGTAAATTAAATAAAACTAATTAATATTGTATATTTCCTAGGTACATATTTGTGTTTTTAATGTACATGGATGTATTTTTCCTAGGTTCATATTTGTGTTTTTTATGTACATGTATGTATTTTTCCTAGGTGTATGTATAATTATTTATATATCTTTTAATTTTTTTAAAGGACCTCCATATAAGAATAACCCCTGTATAAGAATATTTTTTTCTAGTCCCTAGAATATTCTTTTAGAGAGGTTTTACTGTATGAAGAACAATGAGCAGTTCGGCTGATAACTTGTCAGCCAAACCTAGGTATGTTTTCAAAACACCTGGGTTCTACTGACAAGTTATCAGCAAAACTTCACTCGGTAATTGCCGAACTTAGGTTTGGCTGATTCGAGCGGACAAACGAACTTAGGTTCGGTTCTTCATAAAGTGAAATTCAGTTATCATTTTCGTGTTTAATTATCATCCAAACTGTTCATCAGCACCTGTAGAATGAAAAAAAATGAGCAGCTCAGCTGATAATTCGTTTCAATTATCATCCGAAATTCATTCTATAACAGCCGATAAATTCAAGTTTTTTTTGAATCAAACACAAGAAATTAAGACATAGGTTTGTAGAAAATATTTTCTACTGTACATTTTCTTTCAACGAGGATTTAGTTCTCACAATATAACTTCACTCAATTCGAAAATTTTAAAAGTCAGAGTTTTTTTTTTTTAAAATAGACTTTTTCAAAAATAAAATACAAAGATAAATAAATTATTAAATTAATTGAAGCTAACTAAGTAACTTATCTGTCCTAGGATACCCCTTATCACCCCACCCTAGTTAGTTTAAACCTTTTGTATACCTCAATAAATTTTAGTATACCCTAAAACAGGGTTCTTTTTTATTGCCTATTTGTATTTAGTCGAAATTGTATGTACTAAACTTAGGCTTAGGCTTAAGTCAAGTTCAAAACTTGTCGATCCCACCCACATAACATTTCTAGTTCCGCCACACGATGTGTAGACAATATATGACAAGGGTATTATAGTTAGTTGAATATCTCAGTACCTCTATAAACATGAAAGATATGAATCAAATGATAGGTTCAGTGTCTCTAGTGAGGTCAGGGGTGTAGTTGCTGCGAAGTTGACCTCTCGACAATAGCGAAGCTACTCAGATGGGAGCGGTTGATCTCATCTGAATGCCATGGTCGACCACTAGTGGCTGGTAGACACGTAAGTGGGGGAATTATGGGGGTGTACAGCATTCCCGCGGTAGTAATGGTCCAGCCTGAAATGGGAAATTAATGTCCCTTAATAACTGTCTGCAGTACTGCATGGTGATAGGCATTAGATGCGCCATGCAATAGGGGCTAGTTGGCTCATGAGATGCACTAACGCCATCGAGTCCAGCTGGATGTGTAGCTGAGCCAACCACTTGCTATTAACAGCAATAAGCATCATTTTCTATATGTATACGCAACTAGACTCATACTATTCATAGTAGTACTTCATCAAACTTCAATGGAGACTAAAGAAAATCAATACCATATTGTGTTGTTTCCATGGTTGGCATTTGGTCATGTCATACCATTTCTAGAGTTATCTAAGAGTTTAGCTTCAAATGGTGAACATCTTCAAATGTCTTTCATATCCACACCAAGTATTATCAAAAGACTTCCACCAATCCATCCAAAAAGTTTAAGGGCTCGTATCAATCTCATATCGATTGACTTGCCTTCGGTCGATAACTTACCTGCAGGTTGTGAAGCAACTGTTGATTTGAAAAATAAAGAACAAACTCAGTATCTTAAGAAATCGTATGATAAATTACAAGCGCCAGAGGAAATACTTTTGAACAAGATCAAACCAGATTTGATAATATTTGATCTTATCAACTGCTGGATACCTGACGTGGGAGCTAAACTCGATATTCCTACTGCGTTTTTCAGTGTGTATTCCACCCCAATGCTTGCATTTGCTGGGCTGCCATCGGATTACAAAGAATCTACTAGCGGTCGCCGTTTAACTCCTGAGGATTTTGCGCAAGTACCGGAATGGATTTCTTTTCCTTCAACTCTTTCATATAAATTCCATGAAGCTGTTATAATGAGTAAGCATTTACACAATCCAGACATAACTGGACTTTCCACGGGTGAAAGGTATACGAAAACTACCGAAGGTTGTAAGTTTGTGTTAGCTAGAAGTTGTATAGAGTTTGATGGAGACTATTTGAATCTCCTCAGAGATGTCATCCAGAAACCAGTTATTCCAATTGGTTTGCAACCTTCTCCTGCACAGCGTAATTCTTCGGTGACGAGGACTTCCGATGATACAACTAAGAGTTCTACTTCTGAAATCTTCTGTTGGTTAGACAAACAACAACCAAAACCTGTTGTTTTTGGGATTCGGAAGTGAATACAAAATGAGTATAGAGCAAATTCATGAGCTAGCATTTGGATTGCAGCTTTCCGAGTTACCGTTCTTGTGGATACAAAGGAAACCAGAAGGAATTGATGAGACAAATCTATTACCTTCTAAATTTGAGGATATAACCAAAGGCAGAGGCTTTCTGTGCTTAGGATGGATCCCACAGGTAGAAGTTTTAAGTCATACTGCAATTGGAGGGTGTTTGTTTCACTCCGGATGGGGATCTATTATAGTCTTTTTCGGTGACGCTCAGATTCTACTGCCAATGATGCTTGATCAAGGAATAAATGCCAGGTTTCTAGTAGAAAAAGAATTGGTCATGAAGTTGAATGAAATGAAGATTGTTCTTTTACTAGAAAGGCAGTTGCGAGATCCATAAAGACTGTAATGGTAGAGCCAGAGGGACAACGACTGCGGCTAAAAGCAGTTCAAACCGGTGAAAACATTTTCCCAAACCAAGATATTCATGAAGAATACATAGTAAAGTTTATTTCTGAATTACATCGGTTGTTAAGTTAAGAATAATGTCAATCATTGCAGATGCCTCTACTAGTATAGAGTGGTGATTTGGTTCTGATTCCCATCCTTTTCATTTCTCCAAGCTGTGGAATTTTGAAGATCCCGGCCACAAAAGAAGCTGTAAGGAATTTTATTTGTATGTTAATATTGTGGCATATTACAAATCGCCTCCTCCTTAATAATGTGTCAGCTTTCTACCTATAACATTTGAGATAAAACCAGATTAAAACAGCATAAAAAATCCTAAAATTCAAAACTAGCATTTGAAGAAAAAAATAATATATACAGTAGATTAGGAAATAGTGATGCTAATTGCTTACCAAAGCTCTTACACCACAACTGCACAGTCTGCGAGATTTCTCCGTATCCGGTAACTCTTATAAACTTTGTGAAGCTTTTACCTCAGCGGCATCAAGTTCACTGACAGGTCTCGGGGAAAAGAGTATTGTTGGCTTTACAATGGGAATTCATGAGCTGTGGAACTTCTGGTGCAATAAGTGAGTTTTGCTCTTTGCTCTTCTAAGAGCAACTGCAGCGGTTGGACCAGACCATCGACCAAATACCAAATCTGTTTGGTCGTTTAAAAAAAAAACGCAACGAGAACATGAGTAAATATGATATTACGCTGTTGTAAATAAGCGTTAATTATCAAACGCTGTACTAAAGTAACGTATATTACACAGACGTTTAACTGTACAAGCGTTATGTTTTTGACGTTCATTTAGGTTAGCGTTTATAATATACGTTGCTGTAGTGAAGCGTTATATATTCAAAACGTCACTTTACTAAAGCGTTACCTAAACGTTACCATACTGAAGCGTTTTGATATAAAACATAGAAAAACGTCCTAGTAGCGTCAAAACTCAAACGCTCTTCTAAAACAGCATTTCAAAAAAAAACGCCCACATATAGCAACGTTTGATAGACTAAACGTTGGTGCAGAGGACCGTTACTTTTGAAAACGCTGTTTTAATACGACGTTTCAAAAACGCTGTTCTTAATAAACGTTTAATACGACGTTTCAAAAACGTTGTTTTAGTACAACGTTTCAAGAACAACCACTTCAGAAACGCTGTTTCAATACGACGTTTTAAAAAGAACGGTTCAAAAACGCTCTTTTATTACAACGTTTCAAAAACGCTGTTCTTAATAAACGTTTTGGTACACGTTTTTTAGTAATGACGTTTGTTTTTTTAAACGTCCTCCTATAATGACGTTTTCCCAAAACGTTGTTTTACATTGGCGTCAGACTATATCTGTTTTGGACCATTTTCTTGACTAAACATGATCGAATACTGTTCACTTTTTGGACCAAATACTACATTTACTCGTCCGTTGCGGCTCACAAAATCGGACCAAAGACCATTTCTGGTGTTTACTCTTTGGTCTGATCGTCCACTGCAGTTGCTCTAAGTAACCAAATATAAGAAGCTTGCACCATCAAGAACCAGATTTTAAAATGAAAGTATAGTTTTGAGCTTCAATTCCTTAGTTTCCATGCTTTTGAAGCTCCCTGACTCTTCATCGATCACATTATGGGATTCAGCAAACTTCAAAACAGTTTATGAAGAAATTTAACCAGTAAATTAATCTACAAAACTGATGAAAGTTACCAAGATAAGTTAGTACATACGTGTACTAATTGAAAAAAGGATAATACACTTTTGAGCCACTGCAGATAAACATACCGAACATCTCTTCAAATCTAACTTGGAGAAAACATCGACATCAACTCCTGCCACTCCTTCTGGTATGAAGGTTTGCAGAGAGAGTCAGTTCACTTCATGAATCGAATCATTAACACATGAATTGTGAAGTTTGCTAAACGAACCATTAAGACATGAATCGTGATTGTGTTATGTCGTGGGACAAGCTGCTCCAAAAAACTGTGACCTGATTTTTCAATCTACGAATGTAACTAATTTTATCCAGCCATGTCTTTGTATACTAAAAAAATGCAACACTAACGACTATCTATTCTCACATACATCTGCAAGGATTTAACCTATCATGGACACTGTATTTGCAGATTCTCTACAAGAATATAACCTTTTTTTTTATACCTATGAAAAAAAGAAAAGGATGAATTGGCTTGACATTTCAGAGAACTTGAGGTCAGATGTGTTGAAAGTAATTCCTTATTAGAAGGAAATCCTGTATGCTAAAATAAAGGCAGGAATCAAGAAGAATAATATCCTAGAATAAATAAAGAGTCAATGTAATCTAGCTAAGTTTGGTAATACAGTATATTGTCAACTATAAGAGTCTATTACCAACCCTAAGAGTTTGAACAAGAAAAAATCCTGTAACCTCTGAGTTATCAATAATATACCAAGTTACAGAATACATTCAATCTATATTCCAACAGATTGGTATCAGAGCCTAGGGAGAATGGGCAAAGACAACAAGCAAAGTTTTGTACCAGAATTCGATGGAGAAAATTACGATTTCTGGTGTGTGAGAATGAGAACACTGTTCATCTCACAGGATCTCTTGGAGTACGTAGAGGACGGTTTCGAAGAACCGAAAGACAAGGAAACCTTATCAAACGGTGAGGTCAGGGAATTAAAGGCGAACATCAAGAAAGATGCTAAAGCTCTTCTCTTGATTCAAGAAGGAGTCACGAAAACTATTTTCCCAAGAATCATCAACGCTACAAGATCAAAGGAGGCGTGGGATATTCTTGAAAAGGAATATAGAGGAAGTTCTCAAAACCATAAAGCTTCAATCTCTACGAAGGGAGTTCGAGAACTTGAAGATGAAGGATTCCGAGCTCTTAAAAGATTATTTCACTAGAGTCTTGGACGTGATAAATCAGATGAAGACGTATGGAGAAGCAATTTCCAATCAAAGAATTGTTGAGAAAATTCTCATCATCTTACCAGAAAGGTATGATTCTATCGTTGCCGTCATAGAGCAGACCAAAGATCTGGAAACGTTGGACGTCGAATAACTGAGGGGTTCTATCAAAGCATTTGAGCAGAGACAGAACCTGCGTGCAAAAAAAACCATTGAGAACGCCTTTCAATCTAAACTCAATGTTGTCTCGAGAAATAACAAAAAGTACTCAACTCAAGAATCGTTCCGTGGTAGAGGAACCACAAAAGGAAGAGGTCGTTATGCACGAGGTCGTGGAAGAGCTACAGGCAATTTTTCCAGATAAAAACACCGAAGTATCCACAACGTCAAGATGCGGAATCTGTCAGAAAACCGGTCATGATGAGAGAAATTGTTGGTTTAAAGATAAACCACAATGTTACAAGTGCAAGGGGTATGGTCATCTCAAAAAGACTGTAACTCGGAAGAAAATCAGCAAGAAAACTTTGTAGAAGAGAAAGAAAGCAATGAGTACATGTTTTATGCTTGTCAAGTAGCCAAAGAACAGAAGAACGAAGTCTGGTTCATTGATAGCGGATGCAGCAATCATATGAACAGCAACAAAAGCATTTTCAAAGAAGTTAATCCAGTATGTAACTCCAAGGTGAAGATGGGAAACGGTGTCTCGGTTGTGCAGAAGGAAGGGGAACAATTACCATAGAGACGAAGAAGGGAAGAAAATATATTGAAGATGTGTTGCTCGTACCTGACTTAGCACAAAATTTGCTGAGTGTTGGACAATTGTTAGAACGTGGATACGCTGTCCATTTTGAGGACCTCGCCTGTAAGATACTTGATCAAAGAAAACACGAAGTAGCAAAGTCAAGATGGAGGAAAACATGAGTTTCCCTCTTATTTCCTCTTACAACAATGTTTCTCTCAAAGCCGAGGTAGTTGCTGACTCTTGGCTATGGCATAGAAGGCTTGGACACTTGAATTTTCAAAGTCTACAGAACCTTCAGCAAAAGAACATGGTGTATGGACTTCCAACAATACAGGAGTTGAAGGAATTTTGTGAAGGATGTGCACTCGGAAAACATAACAGATATGCATTTCCAAAAGAGAAGGCGTGGCGAGCTAAAGCACCGTTGGAGCTAGTTCACACTGATGTTTGTGGTCTAATGCCATCACCGTCTCAGGGTGGCAACAGGTATTTTCTTACCTTCATTGATGACTATTCAAGAATGACGTGGGTGTATTTTATGAGACAGAAGTCGGATGTGTTCTCTATCTTCAAGAAATTTCAGCAGTATGTTGAAAGACAAAGCGGGCACTTAATCAAAGTATTGCAAAATGACCGAGGTGGAGAGTATAACTCTAACGAGTTCAACAAGTTCTGTGAAGATATTAGCCTGGATAACATTTAACTCTAGGCTACACCCCACAGCAGAATGGAGTAGCAGAAAGAAAAAAATAGAACAGTGGAAGAGATGTCGAGGTCGATGCTTTATGAGAAAGGTTTTCCCATGCTGTTCTGGGCAGAATCTGTAGCCACAACAATCTACTTGATGAACCGGTGTCCAACAAAAGCAGTCCAAGACAAGACTCCAGTTGAAGCATGGAGTGGAAAGAAGCCGTTTGTAACCCATCTAAGGGTATTCGGGTGCATCTGTTATGCTCACGTACCGAAGCAAATCAGAAGAAAACTCGACCAAACAAGTGAAAAGTGCATATTTATGGGCTATAGCTTGAAATCAAAAGGCTACAGACTTTTCAACTTGAAGAAGAGTGAGCTAGTGATCATCCGAGATGTAATATTTGATGAGAAATCAACTTGGGATTGGAAACAGAAGCAAGCTCAAGTTCTGACCGATGAGGGGTCAAGTATCCCTGTATCCTATGATGAATCGTTGGATGAAGAAGAAGAAGACAATGTCCATGAAGAACCAAGGTCTCCGACAAACTGCCCATAACCATTTCCACAATCGAGCTCAGCATCAACATCACAGTCCTCTTTACCGTACTCAACACCACAGAGAATGAAAACCCTTGCCGATGTGTATGCACATTGCAATTTATGTCTTATTGAGCCGAGAAACTATGAAGAAGCAGTACAGTAGGAAGAATGGAAGAGAGCAATGGAGGAAGAAATCAAAGTAATTGAGAAGAACGAGACATGAGATCTCGTTGAGAAACCAAAAGAGAAGGACGTCATTGGGGTGAAGTGGGTATACAAAGCAACGCTCAATCCGGATGGGTCTGTTCTAAAGAAGAAAGCAAGGCTGGTTGCTAAGGGTTATTCACAGCAACCCGGAATCGACTTAAGGTTACCTGACCAAGTGGTAGACATCTTCACAAAAGCACTTCCAAAAGACAAGCATCAGTATTTCAGAGACTTAATGAAAGTCAATGTAAGGAATTAAGAGGGAGTGTTGAAAGTAATTCCTTATCAGAAGGAAATCATATATGCTAGAATAAAGGCAGGAATCAAGGAGAATAATATCCTAGAATAAATATAGAGTCAATATAATCTAGCTAAGTTTGGTAATACAATATATTACTAACTATAAAAATCTGTTACCAACCCTAAGAGTTTGAACAAGAAAAAGTCCTATAACCTCTGAGGTATCAATAATATACCAAGTTACAGAAAACACTCAATCTATATTCCAACAAGATGACCCAGTGGCTTGTTAATGACACTTATCAGTTATCTGACTAACTGCAGGCACTTGCGGCTCCATCTAGTTAAACAAGCTGGTCTTGCTTAAGCAAAGTTAAATAGAATTGCGATAAGACTATAAAATAGACTATCAAGTTCAGTCTGCGTACCTTTATCTCTCACTTGTGCCAGGAAAGAGAGAACAAAATTACTGAACCAGAATTCCGCATACATGATTTTGGGGAAATGTTCATTATCAAATCTCAACCTCATTGAACTGCGCATTCATCACCCTTTTGAGGAAAAGAAAACTAGCTTTCAAGATATAAATATCAACATAATAAATTCATAACATGAAAGTTCATTACAATTTATGATGATTTCACTTGATATGCCCATTAATATAATCTAAGGTCTAATTCATTCCAGCTAGGTCCTCCTAATAAAGCATGCCCGAAACACTTGTGTACATATGTGTATAATTAAAAAAAGGATAAAACACTTGTGAGCCTCTGTGGATAAACACGTATGCCGAACATGGACTGTCTTCTTTCTTCAAGTCTAAGATCGGCATCAACTCCTGCCACTCCTTCTGGTATGAAGGTTTGCAGAGAGAGTAAGTTCTGTTCATGACAGTGCAACTGATGATCCATATTGGAGCAATAAATATCATCATCACCAAAATTAGAGTTTCGCAGCGGTTCTTACATCTTAGCTCGAAAGAGAACATCCGCTCTACTAGATTAAAAGGCAGAACAAGATGAAGTTTTTCAGAATGCAAATTGTAAACTTGAAGGGAATCCCCATTGAACCAGTAAAGTAACACCTGATCTGAAAAATTGAAGATGCGAGTAGAAGGTGTAGTAATACTTCCGATGCAAAAACAGCAGGGCTCTGGTACCAGGTACCCCAGGGCTGTTAACCATGCAGGAGTAGAATTTATACGAACATCAAAACTCTCCTACTTAACCCACACTTGCTTGACATTATCCTTCAATATGTACAGATGAACTTTACAACAACAGCAGCAACCACTAATACCCTGATGTTCATTACGGAACGATGAGGATAATCACTTCCATTCCCTGATTTTTTTCGACACGTGCAATACAAGGAGATCCCTTGAACTCCAGAAGATGAGGATAATCAACAAGTAAGTGCTTCTTCTGCTGCTCGTCAATTGTACTTTTAGCTGGTAGTTGAATAAACTGAAACTTCTCATCATGGAGATTGAACGACAGTAGCATCTCCATCTCATTATTAACAGCTGTCAGATCCTGCTCCCCCAAAGTTGTCATTATCTTCCAAACCAAACATCTGCTGCTGCTGCTACTATTACAAGTGGTACAGAAGATGGATGATCTGCCACTACCCGTGGGCGCTCTTATCTTTGTAATGGGACGACTGCCATGACCTGATATGGGCGTGCTGGTAGCAGTGACATTTCTCCATGATTTAGCTCCCAATGTAAATACCACAATGTTAAGCTCCTTTTTAGAAGTACGAAAATTGCTTACCAACTTGTACTCTTTAGCTGAGGGATCGAACCCAAATCCGTGACAGATGACGCTGGCACTAGAGATGCATTCCCCAGCAGTGGCTGGATAGATATACATAAAGTCTTTCCTGTTTGGGTCCAAAATTATGTAACCAGTTGAGTAATTACCCACTAAAGCCAGGCAAGGTAGTCCATGACAGTAACCAACCAGTTCCCATATATCATGACCAGCAACAAGACCACCTCGAAACTTGCGAAACTCTAGAGCGTTTTCATCGTCATCAGAGTAAATTCCAGCAGTAAATTTGAAGAAGTGACACCCGTACCCAGGCTCATCCGTCATTTCAACAACCTCATCATCCCTAACAGTCAAAAGACTAAGTGTAACATCGGGATGTTTTTGTGATTGAAGAAAATGAGAATGAATTAAGCCTTTAGGTTTATTATGAATCGAGTAATACCAGAGTTTCGATACCAGAACAGACTTTAGTAGTGCCGGGACTGGAAGCTTTGTTAATACTTCTTCCATGATTAAATCTTGAGGAAGATATTTCTTTCTTCTTCTTCGTCACTGTTGAAGTATTTATTGTTGGATCTGTAACAATAGAAAGCACTAAACAGAAGAAGTTGTTAAGGTTAATGAAATCTCTGATTGATACACACACAATGGACAAAGTCATCTGTTTAGTAAATTGTCCTTAACACAATAGTCCGCGGGTACTCCTCAAGAATGAGAGATGCTATACCCCTACAACGGAGATGTGTCCAGGATAGAACTGCCCGTTATGACTAGTATAAGTACAATACTAATCACCCTCAAACGAACTCAACATCAATTTAGATGGAAGGGAAATAAATAAGCAATGCGCAAAACAAAGCAAGAAGAGGGGAAAAGAAGACATGATAGTAGCTGCTTCTAGAGTGAGTTGAAATGAAGAAATTCATTTTCTTTTATAGGTAGAAGAAGAGAGTAACTTTAATGGGTATTGATTGAAAATCAATTCCGTGCATGAAGCACGGACATAAATCTTGAAACGGAATTAAAACGGTCAAAAAATTTATTCTCTCTTAAATTCAACTTAAATCACGCCGGGTCAGATGCTCCCACATTTAAAACAAACTTTAATTTAGTTTTAAATTCTTTAAGAAAATAATTTATGTTCAAAAAAGATAAGTCTTGGTTGGTCCACAGCCGCAACCACGCCCGCACCCGTAATTACACTCATGCCCGCAGCCGTTGCCGTAGTCACACCCACACCTGCAGCCACACCGGCAGCCACAGGTGCAAGCGCAAGCGCACCCGAGCCCGACCCGACCGACCGGACGGACGGCGTGCGTGCTCCTTTGCGAAGCACCGCACGTGTGTGAAAAGTATGGTTGCACCAACTAGCCCATAGCCTTAGTCCTCCCCCAACCATAAAAGTGTCTAAACCCCTAAGGGCCCTCCCTTAGATGCAATTTTCTAGGTAATAAGGAGAGGAATCATCTTTAGTTTCTCCAATGTGGGACTAAATATTCATTCACAAAAGTGAAAATGAGCTAGTGTCACCTTAATGACTTCTTGGTCCTAAGATCCATTCCTTCCAAGACCATAACAACATGTTAAGTTCATTTTTTCCAACAATCCCCCACATGAATGAAAACCCGATGAAAATCGGAAATCGGAAAGCGTGTAATACCACTATAGGCAATAGGTGTCCATAAGGTCTTGAACTTGCTTAGTGAGAAATTACCGGAACTACTTGATGGACAGTGAACGCAATGTCTTGAATTGCCATCGTTTGGTGTAGTTCATCAATAACTTCCACGCATGATATCTCTCTAGGTGATGTCAAGTTCGTGTCGTTGTGCCTATTTTGGCCCTGGACGTATTCCGTTTCTCAGAATGCTCTAGAGAATCAGCTCAATTCTCATAGGAAGCATCCCACTTCCTCATTCAGATAGGTGATTTTTATCAAGAGTGTTTACTGCTACACCCCCCTTCAATCTTAAATTGAAACTATATAACTCATTAAGACTTAATAAAAAGTCATCCTCACATGCAGTCACACTATCACGTCTACACCATAGGGAAGGGACAAAGAATAAAATTCTCTGATAGTGTTTTCCTTTAACCCACCACAAATTATTTGTCTCATTCGAAACCTTGATCTTGGGATCTCCAGTCAGCAAGGTTGAGTATCCTTCATGGAAAGTTTATTTGATGAGCTTAAGCCCCACCCCCCTCGATGCATTACTAACTATCTCCTTGGACAAACCTTTCGTCAAAGGGTCCGCGATATTTTCCTCATACCTTACAAAGTCAACAGAAATAACGCCAGTTGAGATTAGTTGTTTTAGGGAATTGTGTCTTCTACGAATGTGTATAGACTTCCCATTATAGTTGTTGTTTTTAGCATTAGCTATTGCAGCTTGACTCACAATGTAAAGCTGGCACAGGCCTATGCCAAAGAGGAATGTTTTCTAAAAAGCATCTTAGCCAAGCGGCTTCCTCTCCTGCTTTATCTAACGCAATAAATTCCAATTTCATAGTGGATCGATCTATACATGTCTGTTTGAAACTCTTCCAAGATACAGACTCACATGCTAGAGTGAACACATATCCACTCGTAGACTTAGACTCCTCTGAGTCTGATATCCAGTTTGCATCACAAAATCCTTCAAGGACCGCAGGGTATCTTTCATAATTTAAACAAAAGTTCAAATTGTACTTCAAGTACCTTAACACTCTAATAAGTGCATCCCAATGCTCCTTCCCTGGATTACAAGTATACCTACTTAACCTACTCACAGCATAACCAATGTCTGGTCTCGTACAATTCATCAAATACATCAGACTTCCTATAACACGTGAATATTCAAGTTGTGAAACTCCATTACCCTTATTCTTTTTGAGTCTACAACAAGGATCATACGGAGTACAAGCAGGTTTACAATCAAACTGGTTATATTTTCTAAGCACAGATTCAACATAATGAGATTGACTAAGACTATATCCATTATAATTTCTTCTAATCTTCATCCCTAAGATCACATCAGCGGGGTCTAAGTCTTTCATGTCAAAGTTCTCATTTAGCATGCTCTTTGTGGAATTAATTACATCCATGTTTGTACCAAGTATAAGCATATCATCAACATACAAGCATACAATCACACAAGCATCATTCACAAGTTTAGTATAAACATACTTGTCAGATTCATTGATTTTAAAAAAACCACTTGAAATCATTACATGATCAAATTTTTCATGCCACTTTTTAGGTGCTTGTTTCAAACCATGCAAAGATTTTTTCAGTTTACAGACTTTGTTTTCACAACCTTTCACTACAAATCCCTCTGGTTGGTTCATATAA
Source organism: Papaver californicum (assembly GCA_023531435.1). Lineage (NCBI taxonomy): Eukaryota > Viridiplantae > Streptophyta > Magnoliopsida > Ranunculales > Papaveraceae > Papaver > Papaver californicum. Next base: position 165,025 of record JAJJMC010029015.1, read on the forward strand.
ATTTTTTCATCTAATTCACCATTTAGAAAAGTTGTTTTTACATCCAATTGATGTACCTCTAAGTTATGAATGGAAGCAATATCAATTAACATCCTAATGGAAGTAATTCTCGTAACAGGTGAATAACTATCAAAGAAACCTTCACCTTCTATCTGTTTATAGCCTTTAGCTACTAATCTAGCTTTGTATTTTTCCACAGTTCCATCTACCTGACGTTTCCTTTTGAAAATCCATTTATAACCTATGGGTTTACACCCTAGAGGTAAATCTACAATATCCCAAGTACCATTCTGTATAATGGAATCCATTTCACTAATGGAGGATTCTTTCCACCATAGAGCTTTAGAAGAAGTCATGGCTTCTCTATAAGTCTGTGGATCAGTCTCAGCTAAGCATGTTATGAAGTCTGACCCAAAAGATCTTTCAGTTCTAAGTCTTTTACCTCTTCTAGGATCAAATTTAAATTTATCTTCCTCTAAAGGTAATGTATGACTAGTCGAAGGGATATCTAGGGGATCAACACATATCATGCGAGAATCAGATTTCAATGGAATTTTTTTTTCAAAGAACACAACATCCATAGATTCCATAATAGTATTCACACCAATTTCATAAATGTCAGAACTTACAACCATAAATCTATATGCAATAGTATGTTAAGGATACCCTATGCAGACACAGTCAACATTTTTGGGTCCTATCTTGGTTCTCTTAGGTGGAGGAGTGAACACCTTAGCCAAACACCGCCACACTTTAAAGTATGCATAAGAAGGTTGTCTACATTTTCATAACTCATATGGAGTTTTGGATGATCCCTTAAAGGTTACTCTGTTCAAGACATAGCAAGCTGAGAGGATGGCCTCCCCTCACAAGTTTGCAGCTAATCCTGAACTGATTAACATGGCATTCATCATCTCCTTAAGGGTTCGGTTTTTTCGTTCAGCCACACCATTAGATATTGGTGAATAAGGAGGAGTTACTTCGTGTATAATGTCGTGTTTTATGCAAAAATCTCCTATAGAAATTACATACTCACCACCACGGTCAGACTTAACAGTTATAATGGTAGCACTCATTTGGTTTTCAACTTCTAGTTTATACATTTTAAAGGCTTCTGAGGCATCATCCTTACCTTTAAGTAAATATATGTGACAGTACCTCGTACAATCATCTATAAAAGTGACAAATCATTTCTTACCACCTCTAGTTTGAACTAATTTCATGTCAACTAGGTCTGAATGAATTAATTCTAAGGGTTTAGAATTTCTCTTAATATTTTTCCTATAAGGTTTTTTAGCATATTTTGATTCTACGCATATTTCACATTTATGTTCATTTTCCAAACTAAATTTGGGTATGCAGCCTATGCTTGCCAGTTTCTTCATTGACTTATAGTTTACATGTCCAAGTCTACCATGCCAAACATTCAATGACACACAAACATAAGCAGAAGAATCAATTTTATTCATTTCAATAGAGGTTACATTTAGTTTATAGAGACCCTCAGTCTAATAGCCCTTTCCTACATAATCCTTACCCTTAGTGACAATTACTTTCCCAGATTCAAAAACAAGTTTAAAACCCTTATCATCTAAAACACCACAAGATACAAGATTTTTGCAGATTTTCGGAACATGAAGAACTCCATTCAATGTGAGAGTTTTGCCATAAGTGAGCTTTAGCCCAACTTTGTCTTTTCCCGCAACATGTGTTGCGGACGAGTTACCCATGTATAGTTTCTCCCCTTCCCCTACCTTTTGATAGGAGGTGAACATATCTCTTTTTCCGCAGACATGTTTGGTAGCACCAGAGTGTACCCACCAGTCTCTCACATTAGTTACCAAATTGACTTCAAACACCGTGCCAGAAAACTCGTTCTTGTTGTTTTCAACCAAATTAGCATTGTTTTTCTTATCAAAGTCCTTATGTTTTCTATAGTGCATTGCCATATGGCCAGGAATTCCGTAAACATAACATGCACCTTTAATTTTACCAATGCCAGATTTGGGTTTCTGAAAGGTACCTTTCTTGTGATGACCAGGCTTGGGGTTGCGTTTGCTGCTGTTTCCATTTTCAGTATTGGAAGACTTGTGTTCAATTACATGAGCCTTGTTGGACATGTCCCTTGAGGAAGATATGTTCTTGTCTTTAGAGCACAGCAATTCTTCCACTTGAATCTTCTTACCCAATTCAACCATATTGACTTCACCAGTTTCATGTCTCAATCTTCGTTTGTATTCATACCAGGAAAAAGGTAATTTCTCAATCACAACAGACACTTGAAACGTTTCATCTATCACCATACCTTCAGCAATAATTTCATTGATAATACGCTGAAGTTCAAGGAATCATCAACCACAGATTTGTCATTTGACATTTTGTATTCCAGGAACCTAGCTACAAAATTTTTCTTACTTCTAGCAGTTTCCGCTTGGTATTTTGCTTCTAAAGCAGCCCATAAATCAAAAGCAGAAAAGTTGTCTTTCGCATTGTAAAAATCATACAATGTATCTTCTAAACAGTTCAGAATATGATTTTTTGCCATGTAGTTCTGTCTAACCCGACTTTCCAACTCCTTTTCATTTCCAGCATCATTCGAAGTCTCATCAAAAGATTTCAGAACTAATTCATCCAATATGAAAACTCAGAAAGAACAACATCTTGGATTGCCATCTTTTGAAATCTTTGCCACTGAATTTTTCTGGTTTTTCCACATCATTTTTACCCATTGTTACAAAAGAAGTAGCTATTGTGTTAAGATTTTTGGATACGCAACAATAGAAAGCACTAAACAGAAGAAGTTGTTAAGGTTAATGAAATCTCTGATTGATACACACACAATGGATAGAGCCACCTGCTCAGCAAATTGTCCTTAACACAATAGTCCGCGGGTACTCCTCAAGAATGAGAGATGCTATACCCCTACGACGGAGATGTGTCCAGGATAGAACTGCCCGTTATAACTAGTATAAGCACAATACTAGTCACCCTCAAACGAACTCAACAACAATTTAGATGGAAGGGAAATAAACAAGCACTGCGCAAAACAAAGCAAGAAGAGGGGAAAAGAAGACAAGATAGTAGCTGCTTCTGGAGTGAGTTGAAATGAAGAAATTCATTTTCTTTTATAGGAAGAAGCAGAGAGTAGCTTTAATGGGTATTGATTGAAAAATCAATTCCGTGCATGAAGCACGAACATAAATCTTGAAACTGAATTAAAACGGTCAAAAAATTTATTCTCTCTTAAATTCAACTTAAATCACGCCGGGTCAGACGTCCCCCATATTTAAAACAAAATTTAATTTAGTTTTAAATTCTTTAAGGAAATAATTTTTGTTCAAAAAAGGTAAGTCTTGGTTGGCCAGCAGCCGCAACCACGCCCGCACCAGCAACCACAATCATGACCGTAGCCGTAGCCACAGTCACACCCGCAGCCACAGCCCGCAAGTGCACCCGCATCCGCATCCGCACCCGCACACGACTGACCGGACGGACGGCGTGCGTGCTTCGATGCGAAAGTATGGTTGCACCAAAAGTATCTAAATCCCTAAGGGCCCTCCCTTAGATGCAACTTTCTAGGTAATAAGGAGAGGAATCATCTTTAGTTTCTCCAATGTGGGACTAAAGGTTCATTCACAAGTGAAAATGAGCTAGTGTACCTTAGTGACTTCTTGGTCCTAAGATCCATTTCTACCAAGACCATAACAACATTTTAAATTCATTTTCTCCAACATTTATATCACCGCAATCTTTTCTTTTGTAAGGTATTTTCTTCTTCTCCATCACAGTTGGAGAAGAAGAAATATGATGATGGAGCTAGCTGCTAGTTACTTCCTACAGCGAATGTAATATATGCAACCAATGTAGTCCATACCGGTCGGTACGGCCGGTATACCGTCGGTTTTACCGGTTTCAGAGTGCAAGCGAGATGAAATCCGGTAACCGGTGAACGGTATATGACCGAAAAAATCGGTCGGTATAGACCGTACCGGTTTGACCGATACGGATGATTTTTATTTTATTTTACTTTTTTGATTTTTCTTTTTTAAAATCAAAAGAAAAAAAAATTATCTTTCTTTTAGAGTTTTCAATTGTTATTCATATTTTTTTATGGTAATTTAGAATTGTATATGCATATGGTAATATCTATAATAAATCTAATGATCTTGATTAGAATTGTAATATCCCTGTTTAATTAGCATTTTAGACGATGAACTTTTAAGTTGTTCCTGTTTCTCTTGTGTTTCCAGTTTGAACTTTGTATGGAATCTATCGATCTATATATTTTGGATGAGTACTAGTTTTTTTTTTTCTAAACTTTGTGAACTAGTATTTGTTATAACGTGCTAAAATATATTTATAGTTATAAAATGTGAACTAGTATTTTTTCATAAAATTATAGGTATAAAATATATAGACCGATATTTCGCCGATATTTGAAACCTAAATTTTTACGGTATACCGGCGTACCAGTTATCGCTCTCGACTGGTACGAACCGAAATCCGGTATGGACTACATTGAATACAACATTGATGTGCAAACAAATAGCAGCTCAACATGGATAAGAAATAGAAACAACATAATAGTTAATGAAAGCTCATAAAAGGAAAAACTAAAATTGGTTAATACAAGATTACCTGGGAGTTGATTCCACAATGTTATGTTAGCTGAAGGAAGAAGTAAAAATTTCCACCAAAATTAGTTGATTTTCTCACAGATTCGTTGCTAGGAGGAATCAATTCATTTTTGGAACTAAATTTGGGTTTTTGTTTTTACTTTTTAAGTAATTGTATTTATTATTCCCATCCATGTCCTTTGCTTACTATGTTTAACACTTGCATGAGTTCTCAATGTATACGCACCTCATTGCCGTCTGATCTGATATTTCAGAGATGCACTTAGATGGATACGAAATCTGTTGGATAATCTATGTTACCGATTACGACAATAATATAACTCTAGTATTATCTTCGTCGTTTCATTACAATATGGTAACAACGGTCTTCATCTAGTATTACAACTTTCGTAATACTTGGTTACCAAAACAAAAAACAAAACAAGAGAAGAGGAATAAAAAGAGATGATCAATCTAAACAAAACTTAAGCAAATTTAGTTGGGTGTATTGAGGCGAATAATCTCTTTAGTTAAGACATTTAATGTCTTGTACTCTCCAGCATTCAACAATACATTTGACGTTCTTCGCAACACTTCGAAGATTACCAAACATGTAACGCAAATAGATATAGCACATAACTCTTCTTTTAACTCTTAAAGACAATATGTAAACTATAAAATTTGTAGCACTAGCTTATGGCTCTAAAAACACACGAATACAATAGAGATTGAGTGAGGTTTATACAGATGCAAGGAGACTCTTTGAAAAATCTTTTCGTAAAGAGTCACATCCTTTCATGGAGAGTCACATCTCTTTTCCCAAAAAATTCAAATTTTAATTGAAAGGATTTATATGAATAGACATAATCCTTCACTATTTAGTTATAATTAATTTACTTTCTATTCAAATTTCTTACAAAATCTGACAGCTTCAATCCACTAGGTGCATGCATCTTCACCATGCTGCACGATGCACTCATCTCTCAGCTTCTTAGTTTCTAGCCTAGTTAGCAATTCGGAAGTCGCCAAATATTAGGAACGGTAAGAATACGTACACTAATCGTTTGAGCAGACTGTAAATTCGGTTAACTAAGTGGTCACTCATGCAGCATTCGGAAAAAACTTGATAATGTGTTAACTCGATTTTAATGCGTTTTACATACAATATGAACCTGGACAAAAAAAATCGGTACTGGAAAATGTTTATGATGAGTAGTATCGAACTTTTAGAACAAATGGGCAGTAGGTAATGGGCCAAAGTGACGTACAAATGTAAGTAGTGGGCAAATTTGAAACCGAAGTACAAGAAATCAATTGGGCGTTGATGGTCCTCTCTCCACTTTATGCCCAAGAATTTATCACCTCTCGATCACCAAAAATATGAGCATCAAGGAACAAGAATCAATTGGGCGTTGATGAGTTTTCCTTTTGATTTATTTTATTATCTTTGCTGAGCAATTTTTTTTTTCTCTGGTCCTTGATTGGTTTGAGTGGGTAGGTGAGCACAGATGATTATTCTATCTTGACATGACAGGGGATGGGCTTTGCTTCCCACTAAGACGGTTAAAGAAAATGTAGGAAAGTACAAAATATTCTCAAAATAATAGAAAGATTCAGTAGCCTACACCATGCCCCATTTTATGTTCCTGTCTGTAACTCCATCACCATCATAAAGATGCTCGCTAACGGATCCGCTTAACCAAGTTTTAGCTGGTTTTACAGAATGACTTGACTAGATTGAAAAGTTCCAAAAGATATGATCTCATGGATGATGATGATAAGGATACTAACGTGGGGAATGAGGTGAGCCAACCACTTGCTATCAATATAGCAGCATTTATTTATATATATATATATATATATATATATATATATAGAAAAATCAGCAGCCACATGGGAATCACCAACCCATTTAATACACTAACTCGCTAAACTCATACAAATTGATAGTTCATCATCAAACTTTCTTCTTTAATGAAGACTAAAGAAAATCAATACCATATTGTGTTGTTTCCATGGTTAGCATTTGGTCATGTCATACCATTTGTAGAATTATCAAAGAGTTTAGCATCAAAAGGTGATAGTATTGAAATATCTTTCATATCCACACCAAGTATTATCAAAAGACTACCACCAATTCATCCACCAAGTTTGAGGGCTCGTATCAATCTCATATCGGTCGATTTGCCTTCGGTCGATAACTTACCTGCCGGCTGTGAAGCAACTGTAGATTTGAAAAATGAAGAACAAACTCAGTATCTTAAGATCGCATATGATTTATTACAGGCGCCAGTCGAGACGCTTTTGAATCAGATTAAGCCAGATTTGATTATATGCGATATCATTAATTGTTGGGTACCGGATATAGGAGGTAAACTCAGTATTCCTACTGCATTATTCAGTGTGTTTTATGCACCATTGCTCGCATTTGTTGGACCGATATCGGAATATAAAGAATCAAATAGCGAACGCACGCCGGAGTATTTAACTTCAGTACCGGAATGGATCCCTTTTCCTTCGAGTCTTGCATGTCGATACCATGAAGCTGTAGGTATGAATGAGATTCTGAACACCAAAGATGCAACCGGACTTTCAACTGCTGACAGATTAGTAAAAGTTGTTGAAGGTTGTAACTTCGTTTTAGTAAAAAGTGTTGTAGAACTCGATGGAGATTATGTGAACCTCCTCAAGGATCTCTACCAGAAACCTGTTATTCCGATTGGTTTATTACCGCCTCATGTGCCGGGTTCATCGTCTAGTAGCAACTCTGGGGATTCAAGCAATAATTCTAATTCCGAAATGTTTCATTGGCTGGACAGACAACAACCAAGAACTGTTGTTTATGTGTCATTTGGAAGTGAATACAAAATGAGTATAGATGAAATTCATGAGCTAGCATTTGGATTGGAAACTTCCGAGTTACCGTTCTTGTGGGTACTAAGGAAACCAGAAGGAATTGATGAATCAAATCTACTACCATCTGGTTTCGAGGATAGAATCAGAGGTAGAGGTTTCATGTGCTTTGGATGGATCTCTCAAGTAGAGGTTTTATCTCATGCTTCAATTGGAGGGAGTTTGTGTCACTGCGGGTCGAGTTCTATTTCAGAGAATCTCTTCTTCGGACATAGCCAGATCCTGATGCCAATGATCATCGACCAAGGAATAAATGCCAGGTTCTTAGTTGAGAAAGGACTTGGTTTAGAAGTTGAGAGAAACGAAGACGGTTCTTTTACCAAAGATGCGGTGGCAAAAGCAATGAGGATTGTGATGGTAGAGCCAGAGGGACAACAATTGCGACAGAAGACAACTGAAATGAGCAAAAACATTTTCTCAAACCACGATCTCCATGGGGATTACATACACAAATTCATTTCTTCATTAGGCCAATTGCTAAGTAAAGAGTAATGTCAATTGTCGCAGCAGATACCTGGTTGTTGTTTTTTTTTTGTGTTGCATTCCGAAATGGTTTTACACAGTTTAGTTAGGCAGATAAAACCCTTGGAGATACCATATAAGTTGGACCGAATTCTACAAAACAAAATGAATGAACAAAATTGGTTGTTTTCATTGAAATGAAACTAGCATTTGAATTTGTCGTCGTGTAACAGTGAACTTCTTCTTTACTTTTGTTTCAGCACAACATTAAGCTAGAGTAAGTTGTTACTTTTGGGACATCCAAGATCTTCCCATTTGCAGACCCATGACTCTAATTTGGAGAAAATTGTTTCAAAAATTCTTTACGGACCGCTTGTTTTTTGACTTGTTTTTTGTTTATTCTTACGGACCGCATTTTTTGACTATATAAAAAATCGTCCCCTCATATTTAATGGTGGGCCTAAAAATAATCCCCTACGAATCCCAAGTGGGCAGAGCCCACCTCCATGTAAGGGGACAGTTTTTGAGAAACAAATTTTTAGGGACCGTTGAGAATTTGAAAGGACTTTTTTATGCTTCGTCCAAATGCTCTACAAAACTAAGGAGTGTCCTAATATGATGAAATGACTAAATTACCATTTATTAAACTAATATTAAATCCAAACCCTAATGATATATAAACCTAAATCTAAACCTAATTCTATTACTAAAATTAAAACTCTTCTTCTCCTTTTTTTTTTCCCTCTTCATTCTTCTCATCTTTAACCTAACATAATCATCGCTAAAAACTTGTTTCAATGGCTAAACCGAACCAAAAGAAAGAAGCAAATGATGAATCTTCCAGTTGTAATGTTAGAAGGTAATTCCCGACAAACTCATTCATTTCTATCTGTTTTTTTATTGCTATTTCGGCTGAAAATCATGAAAACTAGTGTTCAAAAGGTAGCATTAGTGAAAAGTTCGGTTAGGATCACCAGTCAAACTTTCTGTTAAAAAGAAAACCAAAAAAAGTTCGGTTGAGAATAAAATTTAGGGGCTAGCAGAACTTTGCTATTGGCATTGATTTTTCAACTGAACTGTTTTGTTTAGTGAAAATAGTCGGAGTTCGGTTAGATCGATAATAAATCTTATCAACCGAACTTTTTAGTCCAAAATTGGGAACAAAATGTTCGGTCAAAAAATTTTTTTCCATTTGCCGAACATTACTTTGTTTTTGGTGATTTTGGCTTTACGTTAGCCGAACTTTTTGATTCTTGACCGAACTTTTTTTTCGGTTAATTCGATAAATACCATTCATAGTCGAACATTTATATTTGTTTATCCACATTAGGTTCCAAAAGAAGGTAAAGGCAATGGAAAAGGAAAAGGAAAAGGAAAAAGAAAAGGCTGAAATGGCTGAAATCCTTTCTCTGGCTGAGATGGATGAAATTCTGTCTCGTCTTCTTTTCAATTTACGAAAAGGAGTTATTAAGGAAGAAATATATCAAATGATGCTGGATGATCCGGATTTTGCACAAATGGTGAACGATCCTGATTCTGAATGGAACAGTGCTGACAATCCCCTCAACTACATTGAAGTTCCATCTTCGGATGAAGGATCAGAGGCAAAAATGATTCTAATGATGGAGGTTGATCCGGATTTTGATCCTCGTCACTTTTTCAGGGAAAAAGACTTTCAGGCGTAAACCCATACTACAACGAAGCTGGTGAGTACATAGGTCCAGTTGAGGAAGATGAAGTTGTTGATGAGCCTAAGGAGAAGGAGAAGAAGAAGAAGCGAGTAAAAGTTGTTGATACTAAGACCAAGTCAAGACTAACAAGGAGTGGAAGACTTTCATAAGATCAATGAGATTGATCACTTTGAACATCAATATTGTGTTCTCTTTCGTTTTTCTCAGATGTTTTAAGTTATTTTGAACATGTTCTCTGAACAATATGTAGTAAGTGATGAACATGGTATGTTATTTTGTTGTTGGATTCTATTTTATGTTGAAACTGTAGTATGAAGTTAGATGTTAAGTAAATTTTCGGTTAGACAATCCATTTAGGGACTTAACCGAACAATTGGTTTGGTTAAGAAGCCAAGTGTTCGGTTGGCATCGTTTAGATTTTAGCAATAACAGAGGAATGTTTGGTTTCTAAAAGGAACTGAATAATTAACCGGACTTATTTTTTTCATTTGAATTAAAGAGTTCGGTTAGGCATAGAAAATTTTGATCTAGTCGAACAAATGGTTCGGTTAAGAAACCAAGTGTTCGGTTGGCATTGTTTAAATTTTTGCAAAAGCAGAGAAATGTTCGGTTCCTAAAAGGAATCGAATTGTTAGCCGAACTAATTTTTTCATTTGAACTAGGGGTCCGGCTAGGCATAGCAAATTTCGATCTACCCGAACTTATAGATTAAAGAGAAATTATCTCATTTTTTTGAAAAATAGATCTGTTGGGGCCTTTCTCTATTTAAATGTAGCACTCTCTAACTCATCTTGCACCAACTTTTCTCGTCTTAACTTCAATTTTTGACACCAATACTCTCTCTTCCTCCAATTTTTAGCATTTCTAGTAACAAATGGAACCATTCACCATTGAGGACGATATAATGCTTGTTAAAGCTTTCATTCCGGCTTACCATGAAAGGCCTCATGAACGTTATTCGATGTTTTGAAAGAGAGTCAAAGAATTTAATTTTGAATTAGATGGGAATCCTAAACACCGTAAATTTTTAGAATTAGCTGAAAGATTTGAATTATACAATATATGCTGCGAGACTATATTAGAATACTCTGTTAGGTAAACAGATATCATTGCAGAGCTACTCCAGAAGAGAAAGTGAGTTTTTGAAAACGTTTATCTTGTGAATTGACTATTATTGGTTTTGCATACTAATTTTTCAATTCTTTCATAGAGTGCTAGAGTTCAGACCCTTTGGGGAATACGTCATGGTAGAACAACATTTGAGCACCAGTTGTGTTATATGTATTTGAAGACATATGCCCCGGGACCACTCTCAAGAAAGAAGAAGAAGAAGAATAATTTTTGGGAAATCAAATTTTGACTAAATTCAATCATAAACATTGATGGGTATGACATAGAAGATGAGATTGAACATGAAGAACATAGTATTGAAGGTTCAAACACGTTTAGAGACGACGATTTGGGTTATTTGTTGGATGATCCAAATTTTGGTGTGTAAGAAAACCTAGACGATGAATCACATCAAAATGAAGATAATAATGCATCAAACAATCAGGTATTGTGTTAAGAAGCTCAAAACCCAATTTGTATGTGTTTGTATGTGATCGGCAACAAAAAAACGTTCATTTTTGCATGCATTTAATGCCATGGACGTCCCATAATTGGTAGTTTAAGCTACTCCATAAACTACCGATTGTACGTATGTTCAAAAAAAATTGAACAATCGGTAGTCTCGTGTAGATTACTACCTACCGATTGTACAAAATCCGCAAATTGAATTTTTTATTTTTTAATTTTTTTTTACATAATCGGTAGTTTAGGAAGACTTATTGACTACCGATTATGCTAGTCGCCCCAAATTGATTTTTTTTGAATATATGTTTGCACAATCGGTAGTTTAAGAGAACTTATTATCTTCCGATTGAGTTAGTCGCCCAAAATTTGTTTTTCTCCAAACCTACAAAGTTATTATTTTGCATAACTTTCCAATCGGTAGTTAATGTCAAATAGTTACCTACCGACTGTATTATAGTCGGTAGTTGTGTAATACACTAAACCACCGATTATATGTGTACATGACTTGAGTAGATTTCTTCCGTGCTAGTCGCCCCAAAACTGAATTTCTCCAAACCTACAAAGATAATATTTTATAAACTTTACAATCGGTAGTTAATGAATACATATTACCTACTGATTGTAAATAATCGGTAGTTTTTAACAAATTAAACCTCCGATTATACTTGTTTTGTGGACAGGACTTGAGTTAATTTCCACGTTACAATCGGTAGTTAATGAATACATCTTACCTACCGATTGTAAATAATCGGTAGCACGGGAGTTTTATTAACTATTGATTGTTCATAATTGGTAGCATGTGAACCTAATTAACTACCAATTATCATTGTTTAACTCATTGCTATTTTACGTAGATTATTGAATGGGTTAATCCTGTTGCATACGAGGGTCCTGATACTTCCCTACAGTATGCAAATAATTTGGTACGCTACATACCCACTCTTAACTTGTCCTTAGAATGTATGTTACATGGTTAGGCTTATGATATTTGTTTTGTTATATGCACATTAAGACATTTGGAAGTAAGGCGGAGGCAAAGGAATGGCTTCTCAATAAGGATAAAGAGAAGATGTGCGTTGTAGTTCAGAACAATTGCGTGAAAGTTGATCGATTTGAAATGATTTGTGAGAGAGGTGGCGAGCGAAAGAGTCATATGGGAAGAATTATAAATAAGCAAAGAAGACGGATAGGATATACCGAGGTAATTCAAAGAAGATTGGATTCCCATTTAAGATTATCTTCCATAAGCCCGAAGGTAAGAAAGGAAAAGTATTGGAAATATATAGAGTTGCTAATGGTCGTCATAACCACGAAGATCCGGAAAATCTTGTTGGGCACGTAATGGTTGCCAAGTTAAAACCACAAGAAATGAAGACGGTGAAGTCTATGAGGACCGTAATGAAAGTGAGTTCAATCCTTTCTAAGATAAAGGCGGACGACCTCAACAACTTGTTCGACGCTAGCTCAGATCAAAAGGACGGAATGGGACGGTCGAATGGTTATGCAACAATCATTATGGCTTTTGTTAATGGCAATCATTTTATCGGTTTAACATTAAAAGAAGATTGTCCATTACCTCCATTAGCCAGGTGGTCGGATTACTTCACAACTAACCATTGTAAGGAGTGGTTGAAGCAATACGATCAGAACATGAAACGTTGGGATCGTTTTTTTGGAAGTTCAGTACAGAACGTAATTGAACGTATCCAGGATGATGAATAGTTAATTTTGAATATTTTTTTTGAACATATGAATGTATACAAAAAATATTAATATAATGTTTTTTTCACAACGACTAATTCATTTTTTGCATGCATTTAGTTCCATGCACAAATGATAATCGGTTGATAAAGGAGTAATATATCTACCGATTCCACCACATTCGGTAGTTTAAATTTTGTGCAAACTACCGATTATGTAAGTTGCCCCAAATTGGAATTCGAATTTTTTTCAAAACTCCTGGATACTAACAACCGGTAGTTTAAATTTTGTGCAAACTACCGATTATGTAAGTTGCCCCAAATTTTTTGTAAAATTTTTAACATTTTGTACAATCACAATTGGTAGTTTAAGAATTTCTTAAACTACCGATTATAATAAGTAGCCTCAAATTGGAAATCGAAATTTTTTGTAAAATTTTAACCTTTTGTACAATCACAATCGGTAGTTTAAGAATTTCTTAAACTACCGATTATAATAAGTAGCCCCAAATTGGAAATCGAAATTTCTGTAAAATTTTAACATTTTGTACAATCACAATCGGTAGTTTAAGAATTTCTAAAACTACCGATTATAATAAGTAGCCCCAAGTTGGAAATCGACATTTTTTGTAAAATTTTAACATTTTGTACAATCACAATCGGTAGTTTAAGAATTTCTAAAACTACCGATTATAATAAGTAGCCCCAAATTGGAAATCGAAATTTTTTATAAAATTTTAACATTTTGTACAATCACAATCGGTAGTTTATGACTTTCTTAAACTACAGATTATAATAAGTAGCCCCAAATTGGAAATCAAAATTTTTTGTAAAATCTTACATTTTGTACAATCACAATCGGTAGTTTAAGAGTAGCCCCAAATTGGATATCGAATTTTTTAAAAAAATCTCATCATTTTGTCTTGGCACAATCGGTAGTTTAAGAAATTCTTAAACTACCGGTTATCATAAGTAGCCCCAAATTGGAGTTCGAATTTTTTAAAAATTTCAACATTTTGTAGAAGCACAATCGGTAGTTTAAGAATTTATTAAACTACCGATTATAATAACTATTCTGACAAAAAAAATAACATTCCCAGAATCGGTATATTAACATAACCATTTACTTCCGATTACAACCAAACTATGAGAATATAACTGAAAATTTCTCACAATCGGTAGATAAAGTTAAGCAATTACAACCAAACTCTGACAAAATATTTGTAAATTTTTCAGGATCGGTACATAAAGTTAAACATTTACTAGTGATTACACTCTGGACTTCATGAACTCATAGCTTTCAACAAATATTAATTATTCTCCCTTTTCCAGATAGTAGTATGTTTTTGCGACATCCTCCTACACAGGCATAGAACAAAAAGAACATAATTCATCAAGTTTACTATGTTATTATTATTGTAAGATCCTAGAACTTAGCTTATGTAATAGATGCTTACAAATTGTTGGATCGACAAGCCTGAATGGGTGCGGTTAAAGATCCGTTGTTGTATAGCTAAATAATCAGTTATCGCTATTCGAATAAGTTGGTACCTATCGTGAATTTTTTCAAAAGATCTTTGCTTTGGATTTCTATAATCTCGCACATATTTGATGTAGATCCTCCCCCAAAAGGTTTCGGGTGTAACCCTTCCAGCTATGACATCTTCACGTAGGATTTCGTTATACCATGTTTTAATTATAGCCAAATCTTCAGTGGAGTCAAATGTTGTCATTCTTGTAAGTAGAGTTATGGAGTGAGTTACAAAGAGGAGATGCTTAAATGAAATTTGTAGAGTGTATGAAACTAGGTGTGTGTGGTATTTGGTTGAGAAAAGAGAGGTGTATTTGTAGGATAATTTCAAAAACTAGCCGTTGATTGTACTTTCATTCTAAATAATTGCTCAAATATCATTAGTCATAAAAGAAAACAACAATCGGTAGATAATAGATACCCTAAACTACCGATTATGTAAGTTGCCCCAAATTGGAAATTGGAATGTTTTCAAAACTCCTGGACACTAACAATCGGAAGGTTAATTTCTGTACAAACTACCAATTATGTAAGTTGCCCCAAATTGGAAATCGCAATTTTTTCAAAACTCATGGAAACTAACAATCGGTAGTTTAAGTAATTCTTAAACTAACGATTGTTGCTGAATGTACACAATCGGTAGTTTATGAAATTCTTAAACTACCGACTGTGCTTGGAATACCCAACCCAACGGCTTTTTTTCGAAAAAATAGTCGTTGGTAATAAAACACTATAAAAGGAAACTATCCCTTTCAAGGTGATTCACATTCTCACCTATCCCTTTCAACCTCAATCTCCCCTATCCCTTTCAATCTCATTCTCATTCTCACATTTGATTTTGAATGGCTGTTCAATACACTAATGATGAAGATGTAGCCATCATTAGATCGTGGGTAACGATCATGGAGCACGAGTATGAAATTGCGTATTGGAACAACAATAACCGAGCCACTAATGAAAATTGGATGGCGGATCATAACACCTATCCTTGGTGGCAGCGTGTGTTTCAGATTTATGTGGCATTAAACGGAAATAAAAATCAAAGGACTCCCGGAGGCATAAGGACAAGGTATGAGGTGTTGTCTGAACGGTTGGACAACTTGAAAGAGGAAATGAAACTGAGATGTCGAGCTCATCCCACCGAATCGCCTGTGGCAAGAGTAAGTGTTTTACGTTAATAAGTCGTTCATTAAAAAGAGTTTTCAAGCATTGAAACTTATAATTGATTTATTTTTTTCAGCGGGTGATAGCTCTCCACCAATATTTCGTTAAGCATAGGGAGAATTTTATGCAGGAGGATTGCTATCGGATAATGGAAGAAAGTGCCTTGTTCGGTTTCCACCTATATGCTAATTGATTTATTGTATTTCATTTCCTGTAATATTACATGTATGCCTTTTCCATTCAATGAAATGATTTTACGTCCAACTGTTTTACAAAAGCAATCAATTGATCTAATCATATTGTTCACAAAGTACGTTAACCTCACCCAATTGTTTATAATCGGTAGTTAAAAATTTAACTAAACTACCGATTATGCATAATCGGTAGCACGGGCTCTACATTATCAACCGATTGAGCATATGGACACACTACAATCGGTAGTTACATAAAAGATTAACTACCGATTATGTGTCATTTTGGATCCAGTAGAATAATCGGTAGTTTAGGTGTACAAATAACTACCGATTGTGTTCGATGTTTTTGAGTATAACTAACTAGCATAGTCGGAAGTTTAACCGTATACGAAACTGCCGATTACCACTAAATTTTTGTCAAGTTAATTAATCGGTAGTTTATGACTAAACATAACGACCGATTGTGCTTGAAGTTCATGGACAATGAAGAACAGCACAATAATCGGTAGTTAACACAAACACGAAACTACGGATTATAACATCTTAGATTTTAGGTTTAGGGTTTCAAACTTTTATTAGTGGACGGTTTTGTGGTAATTATTTGATAAGTAAAAGGATATTTTAGTATTTTTACATACCCTATGTCACCCCTTAACTTCTCCCATTGGATGGTTTTAAAAAAGTAGCCCCTAAATAATTTTTGTTAGACCTCAAATTCGTTAGGTTATTTATCTTATTATAACCCCTTCTCTTTGGTGATAGAATTTAAGACTTACACTTATACATTACATTACACCATACGTGGAACAAGTAGTCCGTAAGAGCAACTGCAACGGGCGAGTAGAGTAAAGAGAGAAGAGAAAATTTTCTCTTTACTCGCCAGTTTGCAGCCGCAACGGGAGAGTAGATATAGGATATACTCCAGTTTTGCTACAGTACACGAGTGAATTCTCTCTGAATTATAAGTATACTCGCACGGCCACTTGAGAAAGCGTACGCCTAATACGGTTTGTTAGAAAAGCATATTTATATAGGAAGTATCTCTAGAGAAGCGCCTGATCTTACGCTCATTTAATGTCGCGCCTCATAATACGCTTAGTTGGAACAACGCCCCTTGAAGATAAGCAACATTACAATAGCGCTCCACTATACGGCTTTCTGTCTCAACGCTTGACATTTATGCGCTTCTCTAGAATGCCGTCCAGTCCATACGGTGTTGTAGAAGTACTTCTACATATTGGACGTCCTCACTAGAAACCGTATGGAATGCATACGGTCCATTAGTGTGCCGGGTTGATACGGACGGTCACCTAGCTAACCGTGTTTTTTTTTTCTTTTTCATTTTTTCATCTTTGTACTTGTAGTACTACCGATATTCATATTACCCTCCCAAACAAAAAACACATAATCCATGGATGCTGCTTTCTCCATCAGATTCCTAAACCACTAATATCCTTCCATGTGTCACTGTTTGTCATGTGTTCCTCTCAAAGTCTTTCTTTAGACATGCTGTATAACACCATTGGCTTTCTTTGAAGATTTCAAAACCTACAAATACCAATTGGCATAACTAACCCACTAAATTTTCCTATTGAACAAGTCCATCTTGTAACCCTTAGTTGTATTACAACTTTTCCATACTGGGCCTTCACCCCCGACCAACACATATGTAAGGTGGGGACGGTCACCTAACTAACCGTGTAAACCAAGCGTTCACTTAGGAGCCCGTCCAATACATTACCGCTTTTCTATCATGCCGCCTCACTCAACACACGGTCATTTAGGTGATCGTTTCATATGTGAGCGTCTTTCATCGACAGCGTATCTCGTTATACGGCCACCCAACTAAACACAATAATGACTTACGTCCTTGTATGAAGCCGTTCCATAAGAGACGCTGCTGAAAGTAGACGCTCAACCATACATCTTGTTAACTGAGCGCGTTCATATGGGCGCTCACTCGAATGAGCGTATGGTTCTGCACTCTTCTAAGTGAACGAAAAACAACATACGTTACGACAACTAAGCGTCCGTACTCTTACGTCCATCTAAGAGAACGTCCAATATCAAACGACTACCAGAAAAGGTGATGTAATTTTAGAAGTGGTAAATAAAGAGTTCGTTACTCGAACTTGTGAAGGTAATGATTTTAGAAAATATTGAACTTAATCTAAACTAATAAAAATCAGGAAAATAAACTAGAGAATATTTTTAGAAAATATGGAGAAAACTAGGAATCAAGATTCAGTTATTTCTAACAATTCATGTGATTAATCATGTAATTCTTTTTAACAATTTAATTCAAGTTTGCCAAAAATATGTTTCCTAAAAGAATAATTGTAAATCTTAAGCATGAGACATCAAGAGTAATTAACTAAGCATGACCCATTAAAAGAGAACACAACTATTTAATAAAAACCATTTTTTTTCTAATTTAAATCCATGCAAATAATAATAAAAAAATTATAAATAATTAATTAAAAATAGACTTACCACATAAAATTGAGAGAAAAACCTCCTCCATCATCCCAGTAAATAAACTTAGCCCATGGAGAAGAAAACTTGCTCAAAAGTTGATTTCATTGCTCAAAATATCGATTACAAGGTTAAAGAATAGTGCAACAGCTGAACAGATACGTATATAAGTGTCACAGAACAGGGTTCAGCTGTTACAGAGAGCTTTAAGCAACAAAAATGTTCAAAATCTAAGGCAACAGGAGCAGAGTTGTAACAGTGGAACAGCAACAGTTACAGACGTTGCTTAGTCGTCTTCTTCAGCGATGGTGGGTGAAGAACAGTGTCGGCGATGCACCAGCAGGTGACCGGCGGCGCCGGAACTCCACCGGAATTTCTCTGAATCGATCTCTAGGGTTTTGTATCTCTTTTTCTTGGAATCTCTTGGTATTTATAGCTATAACAAACCCTAGAGAGAGTTCTAAACCTAATAGAACTCTCTCAAATCACTCCAATTCTTCAATCCAAATCCAAACAGGAACCGAGTCCTGATTCCGGCCAAAATTGGGTTTCTCGAGCTGATTTCACGGGATTTATCATTGTCTTTTGATTTCTTCCAACTCTAATTGCAATGGGTCATCTTTAATTGCCGAAAACAACCCAAAAATCGCAACCAATCCTTTTCCCGTTGAAACAGGAACTCCCGATGAGTTGGATCGGCCGATCCTGGGTTAACTCGCTGGCTCGCTGGGTTGACTCGCTGGCTCGCTGGGTTGACCCGATCCAGCTCAGCCCGATCCAAGGGTGCCCCAATCCAAAGTGTGGGTGCCTTGATCCATTTTCCCGGGTGCCTTTAACACTTTTTGAGACAATTTTTCCACAAATCTTTATTCTTCTAATGTACCTACAAAAGCATAAAAACATGTAATAGACACAAAATCGAATACTAACTCACTAGAAATTAAGGTGCAATTTAGACACTAAACTGTGTCTATCAAATACCCCCAAACTTACTATTTTGCTAGTCCTCGAGCAAAGTACTCTAAAAAATAAAGTAAAAATCCTAACTCACTTTCGCAGGAATCGCGACTA
>JAJJMC010029015.1:189416-207884 GCA_023531435.1 Papaver californicum
CACAAATCTTTATTCTTCTAATGTACCTACAAAAGCATAAAAACACGTAATAGACACAAAATCGAATACTAACTCACTAGAAATTAAGGTGCAATTTAGACACTAAACTGTGTCTATCAAAAGGCGTGCGAGTATAATTTACTCCCCAACCGCTGTGGTTTTTTAGCCTAAGACCAAACAAAATTTGGTTTTTACTCGATAGGATACTCACACCGTTACAGTTGCCCTAAAGAACCACTCAAATAGTTTTGCATCTAGTTAGCTATTACGCTCGCATACCAACATAAATAATGATTCTGTAAGCAATCAATAAATCCATTATATGGACCATGCTTTTGCTGAATTATCATTATTTTCTTAATAGCAAGTGGTGGGCTTATGTCGACACAACCATGTTCCAAGCCGTGTAGATGAGTCACAAAAACCTGCATTTTGCCTTTAGCTAATTGTTATTATAACATAGCACACATGGTTGGACTAGCTTATTAAATTCTCCCTTGAATTGCGTAAAAGGATGTTATATGAATGATTTTTCATGTGCAAACTTCTGCCACAACCACCAAAGTCATACTTTTAGTTATTCAAACCTGCAATTTCCAATGGAGATTAAAGAAAATCATCATATAGTGTTGTTTCCATGGTTAGCATTTGGTCATGTTATACCATTTCTAGAGTTATCAAAGAGTTTAGCTTCAAATGGAAATGGTAAGATTCAAATATCTTTCATATCCACCCCAAGTATTATCAGAAGACTACCACCAATTCATCCACCCAGTCTGAAGAGTCGTATCAATTTCATATCGATCGATTTGCCTCCCGTCGATAACTTACCTGAAGGTTGTGAAGCAACTGTTGATTTGAAAGATGAAGAACAGACCCAGTATCTTAAGAAAGCCTATGATGAACTACAAGTGCCAGTTGATATGGTTTTGAACCAGATCAAACCAGATCTCATAATATTCGATCTTATCAACTGCTGGATACCTGACGTAGGAGCTAAACTCGATATTCCTACTGCCTTTTTCAGTGTGTATTCAACCCCAATGCTTGCGTTTGGTGGGCCACCATCGGGATACAAAGAATCTACTACCGATCGCCGACTAGTTCCTGAGGATTTTACGCAAGTACCGAAATGGATTTCTTTTCCTTCAACTGTTGCATATAAATTCTATGAAGCTGTTATTATGAGCAAACATATTAACATTCCAGACATAAGTAGACTGTCAACAGGTGAAAGATATGCAAAAGGTATTGAAAGTTCTAACTTCATTTTAGCTAGAAGTTGTGTAGAATTTGATGGAGACTATTTGAATCTCCTCAGAGATATCTTCCAGAAACCTGTTATTCCAATTGGTCTGCTACCACCTCCTGCGCAGCTTATCGCGACAAGAACTTCTGATGGTTCGGCTAACAGTTCAGATTCTGAAATATTATGTTGGTTAGAGAAACAACAACCAAAATCGGTTGTTTTTGTGGGATTCGGAAGTGAATACAAAATGAGCATAGAGCAAATTCATGAGCTAGCTTTAGGATTGGAACTTTCCGAGTTACCGTTCTTGTGGATACTAAGAAAACCAGAAGGAAGTGACGAATCAGATCTATTACCATCTGGTTTTGGAGATAGAACCAAAGCCAGAGGCTTTGTGTGCTTAGGATGGATCTCACAGGTAGAAGTTTTAAGTCATACTGCAATTGGAGGGTGTTTGTTTCACTCCGGATGGGGATCTATTATAGAGACCCTCTCTTTTGGTCACCCTCAGATTCTACTGCCAATGATGCTTGATCAAGGAATAAATGCCAGGTTTCTAGTAGAAAAAGGAATTGGTCATGAAGTTGAAAGAAATGAAGATGGTACTTTTACTAGAGAGGCAGTTGCGAGATCCATGAAGACTGTGATGGTAGAACCAGAAGGGGAACAACTTCGGCTAAAAGCAGCTCAAATGGGTGAAAGCATTTTCTCGAACCACGTTATTCATGAAGAATACATAGTGAAGTTTATTTCTGAATTACTTCAGTTGCTAAGTAAAGAGTAACAACGTTATCATCGTGTTACTCGCCGTCTGCTTAATTGGTCTTGCTGTAGCTAATAAAATTAAGTGAGAAAACAAAACATCTTTAGAACACCATACTGTACCAAGTCCTCCCTAGAAATGAAATTTCATACTCACAAGGGCAGTTGCAATCTGCCCATCAAATACAGAGCAAGCATCTGCTTTTGTTCTATATCTTATAGATATAACCATTTACTTTCCAGAACAACACAAGAAGTAAACCAAGTTGCAAGTGATGAAAGAAAAGTAAAGCTCACTTCCAGAACACACAAGGACTGGCAATCATGTCAGAAATATGAACAAAGAACTGATATGGATATATCAATGTCATCAAAGGAATAATTTGTGATAAACATCTCCCATACAATATCTAATCATTCACCCCATATAAGTAACATAAGAGAAATATGAGTTTTTAAATCCTACAAAATACCATATCCATCCACAATCGAGAACCCAGACGCTACTAAGACCGAAAATAAAGAAACCCGAAAAAAGAAGAACGATGAAACAAGGGTTACAACCATTAATGGATAAAATCACAACCACGTCTTCAAAACCACAGGTACCCAACCAAATGTTCTCTGGGTTATAGAATACCTTCTCTAGAGCTTCTTGTTTTTCAATGGTCCTCTTGGGATCTTGCTTAGAACCTTGGCGTCAAACACCACATATTGTTTCTTCAACTCGTGCATGGCTTTCTCAGCGAAGGTATCAACTTGGTCCTCATATTTCTCATAGAGTACAGGAACAGTGTGTAGCAACACGAACACTGTGATTTTTCAAATATGAAGTCAATGAGCTGAACAATATAAGAGATAAGAAAGTGACCAAGAAACTAGTACAGTAATGCAACTACTCTTACCTATGTAGAACAAGGTCAAGAAATTGCACCAAGCTCCCACGATGGATAGTACCCACAATCCAGCAATCACCTAATAGAAATCAAAAACCTTAATAAATCAACAAGTTGATAAATGAAACCAATTGAGTAAAATATGACAGGGCCAGAGCAATTTCTAGATTTAACACAAATATCTATTTTAACAAACTTCTAGATACAATATTCATGACTACTACAATAAGTTTGGTCCCAAAAGAACACAGTAATTTTGAGAAGTTCACATATCCAATATCATCCAGATGATAGTTCGTCAAAATTAGTAAAGTAGTGTTGAGATCAATAAACACAGATGCCAATAAAATTACACAGACAGAGTTAATTTCATCTGAACAAACAAAATAACTCCAGCTAGAATTAACTGTTCAATTGAATGGACAGCAAAGTCACAATGTAGTTGACCATCGACAAGTAAGAAGATGCCATAATAACAAATAGAGATACTAAATATATAAAAACCCAACATAGTTGGTTTCAGCCTAAACAAATGTATAAAAACCCAACATAGTGATTGAACTTACAGCAAGAAACTTCTTCAAATCATGTCCTGAAGCAATCTCACGCAAGCAAGCAAGAGCCCTGTTAATCTCAATTCTCAAACCTGCAGCAATCTGCAAGAATGGGTCCTCAGGAAGATGGACTTCTGGAATTTTTGGGCGAGACCTGAAAAGAACAATAACAGATTCATAAGAAATAAGTCCATATAAAAATCCATTGGGAAACTTGCAGATGCTCAATAGACTCACTTTTGGATGAAGGTAGATGCGTTTGACCACAAGAACAGAACTGCTAGAGTCAATATAGCACAGTGGCAGACTAAAGTGAGCAAGTGGTATTCCAACAATTCAAATAGAACCCATGCTACAGTAGCTCCACCAAGAACACTAGCTGAAATCTTCTTGTTCCTCCATAGGAAAACATCAGCGGCTGCAGCAGCAGAAAATTCACAACACATTAATCATGATGAAAAATACAGCCACAACAAGCTCAAAACTATCCGAATTTCACCTTGTCAAAACAAATCAGATCCACAAAATCAATCAGATCAACTATAAAGTGAGATGCAGATCAACATAGCTTCAATTTTTACATGTTTAATAACTTCTATTAAATTGATTCATAAACCCTGATCTAAATATACTATAACATGAAAATCACATCCAATCAAACCTCAATAAGATCACAGAAAATTAATAAAAGTAAACATCTAAGGTTTTACATTGACTCTACATACAAATACCCATCAAATACACCGATCACAAAATCAACAGTATTATCAATCATTATCCACCACTAATTGCATGCAAAGAAGTCGACTAAAACCAGATCAAATTTACTTCAAATCCAAACAAAATGAAACCAGATCTAGAACTTCAGACTTAAAATTCAACCTCAGAAAACTTAAATAAACCAGCTAACTATCAAACAAATCGACTAGGGTTTTATATTCACAGTCAAAACCCTAAATCAGGGAAAACACAGTAAAAAAGAAAAACACAAAATCAGCTTTTAACGAGTGAGATTCTTACGTTTTCCCCCACCAAAGACATGATGAACAGGTTTCTTCCTTCCGAAAAGACGATTAATAGCAGATTGAACACCTTTTGGGGATGATGATGATGGTACTGAATGATGTTTAACTTCCTTTTCATTATCAGAATCAGAAGAAGATGAGGAAGACGAATCATGTGCATGAATCTTCTCTGATATCTTCTCCATCAAACTCTCTGAATGTTTCGTTTCTTCTCCATGTTCCGCCATTACCTTAACGTCTTAAAAGAACCCTAACGTCCGTTAAAATCAATTCAAGAAGACGAAGTAGTGGAAGAAGAAAAAATATCTCTGTGTTGTTATACTCATTCCCCCTCTCCGTTTCGTCTCTTTATAATAACCACATTTTTAGATCTCTGAGATGAAATCTTCACCGTTCATTTTACGAACCTAGATTTTGGGATCCGAACCTAATAGGTTTGGGAAAACGCGGTCTGTCCGTAAAGAGATAAATTGGTTTTTCCAATAATTAACGGACGTTAGATTTAACGGGTTTGAGTTCAAATTGTCCCTTGGCTTTTTGAAAATTGTCGTTAACTTTTGACGTTGGGTCCCAGTGTTGTGACCGACCGAAAAGGAGGACGGTCTGGAATGACGAATTTCATCGCTTTGAGACTTTTTTGATTGGAGGGGACACGTGGAGGTGGGAGTAGACTTGGTGGAGAAGAAAATGAAAACATGCTTACCGGTTTTACCGAGAGAGAAAGTGAAAGGGACTAAGGGAACGTGAGAAGTATTGAGTGTAGTTGGGTGTAATTTAAGGTTCTTTACAACGAGAAAGTGTAAAAAGATGACTGGCAAAGTATGGCTGAGCTTAAGCGGTATTAGTGGGCCAACGGAGATTATTTTCACTTTACTATCCACCGGTCAGGGACAATTATTGGTCTAATAACTTGTTTGGATACATAGAAGTGCTTCTTCTTCTTCGGAAACAGAAGTCAGAAGTCAAATTATTTTATTTTATAAAAAGTTAATTTTTTGATTTTTAAAAATTAGTTTAGTATTTAATATTTAAATTGATTTTTGACTTTTTGACTTTTAGAAGTCAAAAATTAACTTTTCATATGCTATCCAAACATGCTATAGAAGTATGTTTGTTATCCCATATTAAATGTTACTACCTCAAATTAAAATAAAAAAAAGATAATAATTTTTGTTTTTAAATAGAGGAAGTATTTTATAAAAACAGCTCATTATAACAAAGAAGTTTAAATTAATTTAAATACTCCATCCATTTCAACAAAAATATTACTATCATTTTTCATTTTAATCTATTTTTAGACCAAAATTAATGTGTAAAAAAGTTTTGGCGATTTTGTCTCGAAGATACAAAGTCCTACATTGAATTGTAAATGTAATTGGAAAGTGTAAATAACAATATTCGACCATCAATCCTAAAAAACTAGACACGCAAAAAATAAGAAAAGTGTAAAGAATTTTAGTCAGAGCCTATTTTACAACTTGAGTTGAAGTAGTTTTCAGAAGTCATAAACAAAATTTATTTGTTCACAAAATACCTAAAAACTAGACACAAAAAGGATGAGAAAGGTGCGAAAACATTTTGTTAGAGCTTAATTTGTAATTAAAAACCGAAATAATTGTCAAAAGTCATAAACAGAATTTGTTTGTTCACTAACTTTTGATTTTTTTTCTCAACACAAGATTATTTCATATACGATATCCAAACACCCTCTAAATTGGTTTACATTTGGAGTGGGTAAAATGATCCTAATTCCAAAATATCCAAGTGGACCAAGTCGACCAAACATAGTTCAGAAAGTTAAAAGACAACCAAAAATAACATACAGCTAGAAAAATCAATGACAAATTCGTAAGGACAGACGGCATGTATTAGGAGGGTAGTTAGATTAGGAACAAGGGGTAGGTCCTGTGTTAAGGGGGTAGGTCATGTGTTGATGAGATATTCTTTAATCCCGTTAGTTCACGTGGAAGAGCTATATGATAGGAGACGGGTGCCACAAATTTGTGTGACGGAGGATTTCGTGAACCACACACCCTTAATACCTGTGTTGCATCATGATGGTGATGGGAAGAAAAAACAAATGCAGCTAGAAAAACAAAGTTATTTTTTTTTCATATACAATATTTTTATTTATAATATTTGAAAATATAATACGTAAAAATATAATAATATTTTTAATGTTGAAAAAACAATACGGGATAAGATAGGAAAAAATAATTATTTATAAAATCAATTTTTCTTAATTTAAATTATTAAATTAATTCGATCTTTATATTAAGTACGAAGAGAATAATAAAACATTATTAAATACGACGGTGCACACCTCTTGACTATGTCGATTTTGACTAAATAACTTGGCATTAGTCATGATAACCTTTAATTGAAATTTTAAGCTATATGATAGAGAAAGTCAAAGCACAAAAGCATGGCTACTGATGGGTATTAGTTTACCGGAGGGTACTATTCAGATAAAACAAATCCATTTCTAATTTATCTTATTTAGAATTTGACACCTTCCCAGTACTGGTACACCCCATTAGTAATGTTGCAGAAATTATAAACTCTTGTAACATAATAACGGGGGTCTCTAACCTTATTACATTTTCTTAATACAATTTAACCTTTTCATTCAAAGAAAAAGAAGTCAAAAAGTTTAGATCATTATCATGAAATAATTTAGATTTATCAAAAAAAAATATATAAAAAGATTAAAAAAAGTATTAGTTAAATTTTACTAAAACTTAAATAAAACTCGTCAACAACAAAAAAAAATGCATGAAAATTGCTAGCAATTGTTTTAAGAATCAAACAAAAACTTATGGCTAACGAAAGGCAAGCTCGAAGGTCTGGACCAAATCCTATGTGCAAAAGAATTTTTGTTATTTGGCGGCATTACCCTAAGAACTCAAATATAGTTATAATATTGACGTATTTTGAATTCAGACAGTTAGTATGGTATCAACACCATTGAATTTGCATGTTGCGAACGGGTAAAAATATGAAAATAGATTTCATCGCTAGTACTATGAAAAGCAAATTCAGAGTTTTGTGATTAGGAATGAATGTAGTGAGATGCGGCAGGCACAGTATCCCATCCCAATTTTCACGAGTTATTGGTCAGAAGATGTGTCTCCCACCACTTGGGTGAGTCATGTAGGCAGGTCTGCCATAATGTGCTTCCCACTACTGATGTTCTCGGACGAGATTAAGAAGCAGCTCGGACGAGATTAAGGAGTACATGTTGGTAGAAGTGTATTAATAAAGGGAAATTAGATTAATGAGACGTAGTTGTACGTCTATAATTCTGACACTATCAAATCCTGATTTCGATGGAATCTTTCACGTTATGGTAGGGTCAGGAATCAGGAACAACCATATGAGATCAAGATTCTTTGGAAAGTGGGTTCGAAGTCTTTGTATAATGGACCAATCTAGACTACAACTATTTCGGCTAATTGTAGCTCACTTCCATTGTCACTAGCTCCTTTATTATTTGGATCTAAATCTAGATCTGAATTACTCGGGTGATCGTTTTTTTTTTTCTTTCCCTAGTGTCTGATTAGGCTGATATACCCTGACTTAAAAAATATTTTAAATTCTGTTAATTAATAATTTTAAATCAGATATAATAAATCAGATTTATACGAACTGATTAATTTAGAAAAAAAGTAAACAAATCTAATATCCTATTGTTTAACTTTGTTAACCTACTTCTTTAATACTAGAATCATGAGCACACCCAAATCCACATTTCCTACTATGGCAATCGTAGTTGTTGATAGATTTAAAACCGAAAATGATTAACCCATGCATAGAAAATTTTGAGTTTTCTCCCATGAATAAATCTAGTTCTTGGCTACAAAAATCATGCTCTCGTTTCACATGGTTTTTATAGTCAATGAAAAACCACATCTATAAAAAAATTCTACGTGTAAGTATATAACTATTTATCACATATACCAAGGGTATATATAGGGTAACTGAGCTTAGGGCGTCTAAGATCTCAAGTGTGTAACACAAATCACGCAATGAGCAACAAAAAGGCATGAGCCCTACATAGACTAACAAATTCATATAAAGCAAAACAATTATCATAATGAATCGGTAACCATCATGAAATTTGGTAACCTTCGTGTAGCAACGTGGTACTAAAATGGGCTCTTGACGTTCAAACTTTTTAGTGGGCTTTTCAAACTAATGTTTGTTTGTTATTGGGCTTACTAAGATATATCCACGCAAATTTCTCAACCCCATCTCTTCCTACACACTCTGACTAGTCTTAAGTAGTACTGACCGTATCCTAGTAGTATCCTTGTTTACCGAATCTAGGAACCATATTCCATACCGTGTAAGTCACTGTGAATTCATTCAAGTAATCTTTGTCACTTCAGTGGACAATCAGGATAAGGATCACAAACTCAATTTCAAGCTCAATTTTCATAGACGGGCAAATTATCATTCAAGGATCAATTTGGAGTCATCAAAAACAAGAACACAATACAAAAACAAGTAATTCAAGATCCAATCATGAAAAAATTTTCGTTTGCTCATGCTAACAATTGAGAATTCAAACCATAGTTAAAATTGAGCAAAGATCAAGAAAAAGAGTGTGTACCTGGGGATTCATATCTGAAAGGATGAGTTCATAGTACTAATCTGAACATTTCAGTGAGATTTCCAAATGCCAGTGAAGAAGAATGATAAAAATTTCATACTCATTTTCTAGAAATGAATGTTATAATAAAAATGTAAAAGAAGAAGAGAATATAAAGAAAGACAAAATTTGTATAGGTGGAATTAGTTGGGCTCTTTTTGTATTTTTCATGATTTACTTAATTACCCATTAGGTCTACATATAATTACTCGTCATACAGAGAAGGGAATGAGTGTTAAAGATTAGATTATGAGGGTAGATTCGTCCTTAAGCCAATAATGGTGATTTTTTTTCTAGTGCAATTTAGGAATAATTGTTTTGATGGGAATATACTAGTGTGGTTTTGATATTAAAAATAGGATATGCTTTGTTTGAGACTTTGTCTGTCTGGAACTGAACCCATATGACATGGATAGTCGTATATATCTCTATCAAGTACCAAGCAAAATATCGAATTCCTAAGCATAGTGAAGCCCATGAGCAACTGGAGTTATGCTACACAAACCTAAAAAAATAATAAATAAATAAATAAATAAATAATAATAAATAATCTTATATTTATTCTTTAAAAAAGGTAAAAGCTCTTTTAAAATATTCCATAACACTTGCTCTATACCGGTATCCAACTCTGAATACTAAAATTGGGCCCACACTGAGTTACACTAGATTTAAGCTATTCTAAATCAAAAATGAATGGTAAGGCTAGGTTTGAAGTAGATGTCAGCAAGCGTTTGTAGTCCAACGGTTAGGATAATTGCCTTCCAAGCAATAGACCCGGGTTCGACTCCCGGCAGACGCAAGGAAATGTTTTTTTGATGAAACTAATGATTCATATCTGTATTTTTTTTTTTAAAAAAAAATTAATCGTCCCATCATACAACATAACATGAAAATGCATAAGCAACATCAACCACCACATTATGATTCGGACGAGACGTGAAGTAGTTTTCTTAAAAGTTTTTCTTCGAACAACTCTCAACAAAAAGGGGCATGTTGTTAGTACAGAAATGATGTTTCCCACTCAAGAATTCTTGGTCCGCAGCAATTAATCAAGCCCAACAGTCTAACTAGCCTAACAGGAGTAAGCAGGAGCACTCCACTCAAGTCCGAAGTCCAACTTGGACCGAAGTGACGTCATCATTTCCCGAAGTGATGTCAGTAATTCCCGTTCCAGCTTGGCCCGATCTGTCCTGTCCCGAACTGACGTCATCATTTCCCGAAGTGACGCCAGCAATTCCCGTTTCAGCTTGGCCCGATCTATCCTGTCCCGATAGAGCAAGTCAATCCCGCTGGACCAAGTCAATTCCGATGCACCAAGTCAATTCCGGTGGACCAAGTCAATCCCGCACCAACTTTTGGATAGAGGTCATTTTGAAGATAAGGACAATAAGAACACGTGGCGGATCCCGTTGACACATGACGAAATGTGGTGAATCCTCTTCGACACATGGCGAGCTTAGAAGAATTTCCATCGACACGTGGCGAACTTTGATGACATGTGGCGAAGAGCATTATAGTAATTATCATCTCTTTAAATACAATTTTAGAATGAAGAAGGAGGGAGTTTTGGACTTTTGGCCGGATTCTCTCTTTTCTTCTGCTCATTTTCAACTGTAACCCAGAAAGATAAATAAAAACTTCAAGTCTCATTACCCGTGGATGTAGGCTATTCGTAGCCGAACCACGTTAAATCTCTTGTGTTAATGTCATTTTTGTCTATCTTAGACTATGATCTTTGGTTGTTTTTGCTGATGAGAATTTCGGCATAAACGATTTGGCGCTAGAAACAGGGATGTGTAAAAGGATTTATCCTACCTATTTGAAGAAATTTAATGGAGTTCAAAAGAAGTGATACAGGAGATAGAGATAGCAGAAGTAGAAGAAAGAAATGGGAGAAAAGAGAGGAATGTCATGTTATTGACAGACTCAACATCAACAACTTGTTTACCTCCAGAAAAAGTTTAATTGCTTAATCTATTGCTTTGCTTTGATTACAGTAGATAAATCTTGGTTAAAAAATCAAGTTTACGAAAATGATTTTTGGTTTTTTAGTCGTGTAACACAATTTTGTTGAGTTTTAAGAGGCTGTTGTTCTGTTTTAAAGAAAAAAGAAATTCACTGTTAATTAGTTAAAAAGAGCTAACTTTTCTTCCTCTATCTGTTAGCTTGTTTAAGGAAAACAATGACTTGATTCTAAACCAAGTCAAAATTCTCTTGCAATATCATAAACTAGTTTTGAACTTTGATAACAATCTTATTATCAACTAAGTTTGATTTACAAAACCCACCAAATGATTTTCGAAAGCTCTGAATGTGAAAATTTTGCTTGATTTGGGGATTCTTTCCCTGTTAACAAAAACTCTATTGTCATTTTGAGAAAGTGAATCAATGATATTGATGTGAGCTCTTCAGAATTTGTGAATGAATGGAACTTTGGGTATGTCTCAATTGCAGGGAAGGAGTTTATGCTTGAGTGAAATCACAGCCAATTTTATGCTGGAATCATTCCAAGAATTGCACGAGAAGTGCTTGAAGAAATGCATGAACGAGAATTTCAACATTTTAAATTTTAATGTTGCACCCTCTTTTTCATCTACATCAAGTGCAACCAATTCAATTACTCTTCATAAGAATTCAGTTTCATCTCCAACTATTCAGCAGGAAATACATCAAAAAATGGCGAAAGAAATCATAGGAAGCAGCCTCACCTCCAATATATTTCTTATGGAAATTTCTATGGAAACTACAAGCTGACTATGTTGTTAATGTCTGGGTGTTCTTGAGTTGTTTGTCCTCTTTTGTTAGGTTACATTTTCAGCAGCTGGAGTACCACCACCTATCATCATATTTTAAAGCAGACGTTGC
Source organism: Papaver californicum (assembly GCA_023531435.1). NCBI lineage: Eukaryota > Viridiplantae > Streptophyta > Magnoliopsida > Ranunculales > Papaveraceae > Papaver > Papaver californicum. Next base: position 201,422 of record JAJJMC010029015.1, read on the forward strand.
AGTAAAAACAACATCAACTTGAGCTTCAAAGAAATTGAAATAACGAAGTCCATTTCCTGCATCAACAACGTCTGAATTTTGTCGTAATAGATCTACGAAGACTTCATTCCCAACAGTTGTAGCTTCGATTTGGGTTTTTGGGTAATAAGCGATGTTTTTCTGAGCCCATGAGTTAGCAAAAGATTATTTCTTTGCTAATGAAGAAAGGAGTCCATTTGGTAACGTTACGACTAACTTGATTCCGGAATCAGCAAAATCTTTAAGAACAGCTGGATCAGAATCATAGGAAAAGAAAATGGTTAAGACCAGGATGAATTAATGTTAAAATTTGCACTTAATGGCTCGTGCTACTCAAGAGGGACAATTTCATATCTCCAGATGCACTTGTGTATGACTCACCAACAGATTCTACAGGAATATTTCGTTGCTACAATACCATGAAAATGCTGACTGTAGAATCTACACCAACAGCAAAGCTCATTACAATGATCATTTTGTTTCTAGCATAATACTCATTACGATTATCTAACTTCTCTTTGCCATTTGATCAAATCGGACCATCCAACTTCTCTTTGCCACTCGATCAAATCGGTTCCATGCACGAAAATATCACCAAGTGCACCCAAACGCAGAAGTTACAGCAAAAAAGCCTTCTCTCAGCAAAAATTTCAAATTCCAGTTCACATTCGCAGACTAACAACCAGCCCACAAAGCTCGACAGTAAACATCCAGGGGGCAAGGAAAAGTCGGGTACTCGTGGATGCATGATGCTGGGGCAAAGCATGAGAAAGTGGAGGCAATGAAAAGAGCTCAAATTACCTCAAAACTAGTGTTGATGACCATCCAGGGGTACTGAACAAGCATAGTTCATAAAGATTGGGCTTGGGGAACAACGAATTGGTACACACAAAGTTATTGGTGAAAAGAACAGAACTCCAGGCGCGGAAAATGATTCCTTCTAGGAGAATCTTCAACTAGGAGATCATGAATCGGCAAGACTCTCGTAAAAGAGCTAAGTACCCCATATCCCTTTGATCTAAAATTTTCTCTTGCTTTAATTATTCTTGTTTGTATAAGTCATGAAAAGGACTCTTATTGAAAGGTGAACAAGATAAATGCCACCCACCACAACTATCGGAATGACTGGCACAAATAGGCATTGGCGTGTATAAAAAATTACGCCCAATGAATAACCTGACATATTTTACCCGTTCCGATTGCTACTTTGAGTTTGAATTCCTGATTGACGTATAAATTTATGCAAGATTGAATAATTTATATTATTAGATGAAAGATACTTTATTAACCAATTTATCATTTTTGGTTAAAACGCATGGAATGATATTATTACGCTAATGTGCGCTTATGTGTAAGTTTTGCAGCAAAATTATATTTTTGAATGGATCAGGCTCATACTCTTATCATGACAAGGTCAAGCAAAAATTATATTTTCTTCGAACAACTCTCAAGAAAAGGGGGCATTCTATAAAGAAACCAAAGTTTTAGCTGAGAAATGAGCTAAATACTGCGCGCCAATTAGATATTTCATTTTAATAATTTACTAACGTCAAATAAATATAATATATTATTTCACGCCATTTTGTGTTATGTGCCCTGTACTTCTTAACATAAGGTAGCAATCGATAGATACTTCGTATAAGTTGTCGACATATGATACTTCTAATGGCTTATGCTTCAAGCAAAGAACGATATACTTATTTCTTATAAGTTGTCAACAAATGATACTTCTAATGGCTTATACTTCTATTTACTCCGGATTTCCCATATTAATTCGAAGGACGGTATTTCTTATTTCTTCTGGGTATTCCTCATGTCTTATTTAAAATACATCTCATATTTTTTCTATATATACTTCTCATGTATATAAAAGAATATGAGATGTATCTTAAATAAGAAATGAGAAATGAGAAATATCTGGATGATTCTCAAGTATACTTCTCATATACATTTCAGGTATATTTCTTAACGTTATTTCTCCACTCAGGAGACAGTCTCTTCAGAGACAATAAATCTATGGACCACACACTAATTTTCTCCATGCCCGAGAAAATTAAGTGTGTGTTCCTGAGTGCTCAGTGGCTAGAGATAAATCTATGGACCACACAGTAGTTTTCTCCATGCCCGAGAAAATTAGGCGTGTGTTCCCGAGTGCTCCGTGGTTGGAGACAAATTCGGGACCGCATCCAAATTTCCTCCTAACCAGATAGAAAATGGATGCGTTATATTCCCATGACATGAATCCGTGGAAGGAGGTAAAATTCCAAATTGTAATACAAACAATTGGGACCACCTTGTAGCTTACTCCTGGCCCGAGTGAGACTCGTATGTGTTGGGTTCCCGAATGACATGACTCCGTGGAAGGAGGTGCTCTCTTGCACAAAATTCCATAATATTAACCCAGGGTATAAGGAACCTTGCGGTTGAAAACTAACAATTAGTATATATATTTGTATACAAAATTTTGTTTTGCAGGGACAAAAATACAACATAACATGAAAATGCATAAGCAACATCAATCACCACATTATGATTCGGACGAGACGTGAAGTAGTTTTCTTAAAAGTTTTTCTTCGAACAACTCTCAACAAAAGGGGGCATGTTGTTAGTACCAAAATGATGTTTCCCACTCAAGAATTCTTGGTCCGCAGCAATTAATCAAGCCCAACAGCCTAACTAGCCCAACATGAGCAAGCAGGAGCACTCCACTCAAGTCCGAAGCCCAACTTGGACCGAAGTGACGTCATCATTCCCCGAAGTGACGTCAGCAATTCTCGTTCCAGCTTGGCCCGATCTGTCCTGTCTCGATACATCCTGTCCCGAAGTGACGTCATCATTTCCCGAAGTGACGTCAGCAATTCCCGTTTCAGCTTGGCCCGATCTATCCTGTCCCGATAGAGCAAGTCAATCCCGCTGGACCAATTCAATCCCGATAGAGCAAGTCAATCCCGCTGGACCAAGTCAATCCCGATGCACCAAGTCAATTCCGGTGGACCAAGTCAATCCCGCACCAACTTTTGGATAGAGGTCATTTTGAAGATAAGGACAATAAGAACACGTGGCGGATCCCGTTGACACATGGCGAAATATGGTGAATCCTCTTCGACACATGGCGAGCTTAGAAGAATTTCCATCGACACGTGGCGAACTTTGATGACATGTGGCGAAGAGCATTATAGTAATTATCATCTCTTTAAATACAATTTTAGAATGAAGAAGGAGGGAGTTTTGAACTTTTGGCCGGATTCTCTCTTTTCTTCTGCTCATTTTCAACTGTAACCCAGAAAGATAAATAAAAACTTCAAGTCTCATTATCCGTGGATGTAGGCTATTCATAGCCGAACCACGTTAAATCTCTTGTGTTAATGTCATTTTTGTCTATCTTAGACTATGATCTTTGGTTGTTTTTGCTGATGAAAATTTTGGCATAAACAGAAACCAAAAGAGCCCTCTAATATGAGTCCAATAATAAACTTTTTTATTTCACGGACATTGTCTGTGTGATGGTCTCGTTTGGTTCAATGGCATCAACTAACAAATTCTAAGTTACAAGTTATGAAATAAAACCCTAAATTTCCCAGCACGAAAAGACTGTTCAAGGTTAGATAGATTATGAGGGTGGATTGGTATTTAACTCCATAATGGTGATTTTTATATATACGCTTTGTTTAAGCCTGCATGTCTCTGTTTTGAAGGGAGCACATATGGATAGTTATATCCGGCAACATAACAAATTCTTAACTGCTAAGTAACTTTTGGAGTGGGGATCAGTGAGAAATGAGGTATACTGTATGTTTTTCATAACCAATTATTTTAGCTCTACTTGGTTTGTCATCAAGAAAAAGAGAAGATAGTAGTGGTTAGATGATCCTGTTAGCGCAAGCTTTTGGTCATACTGCCAGCTTTGCTTTTACAGTATATGGTTAACGGTGTTAGTGACAGCAACAACTTTTCTATCTTAGAGTCATTTCTTGTTTTTCCGATAGTCTGTTGCTGTTAGTTAAGACTTAGTCCAGTCCTGTATCTTTTTCTTTAGACTTGAAGTGTTATGTTAGAAATGCAACGCAACCTGCGTTTGTAGTCCAACGGTGGATAATTGCCCTTCCAAGCATTTGCTGCCTGTTCTTGGCCAATGGTCTCACTAATCCTGGCCGTCCCATGCATGTTTTTCAAACTCACTAAAACTCTCTTTCAGACAGTAGTAACCCATATCATTCATCTTTTTTGATGACATCTTGGGAGCAATTTTTACTCTTTTTTCTCGTGTTATGGCCGCATATACTAACCTTTCTCCCCTTGGTCTCACTCTAATGTCTACATTTTCATTATGTTTTCTTATGAGCACATGTTGAATAGTCTAAGTTGCATTGAACTCATTATTAAATCTCTCCAAAATTTAGTCTTTGAACTCCACAGTCATGAGATGATCAAATACCAAAACCAAAGAACAAATATCATATTTTTTTGGTTATAATCCATAAGAAACACAAAAGAGTAAAATTTGGTCAAGCGTAAACAGAATTGACGCTTGACCTTGGGCGCATGTGTAAGGAAACGTTTGTGAGTTGGGCGGATGCATAGTTAAACGTTTGGTTTGGACGGACGTTGTATCAACGCCCAAAAAGAGACGTAGGCCTGCATGAACGTTTGATGATAGACGTACGTATAAGTGTGCGCCCAAATAACAAGCGTGCATGTAGAGAACCACATAGTGGGGGTACTCTTAACCTCACGCCCATTAACAGGCGTACCTTCACCAATACGCCTGCTTATATATGTAGAGAACCGCATAGTGGGGGACCTGGGGGCACTCTTAACCTCATACCCATTAACAGGCGTACCTTCACCAATACGCCTGACTATATATCTCAATTGTTAAGATTACTTACTAATTTTGATATCATGTTTAGCTTAAATTCAAAATTGTAGACTTTTACATGCAAAAATTAAGGATTGACTGGATTAATATCCGCCAAGCATAATTAAACCAGTTTGAGTGAGCTGGTAATCATTACAACAAATCTTAAAAAATAAAATAATCAAAATTGTTATATAAAATGAACAGGTTCGACGATACGTTTACAACGATGTGGTTTGATTGGATGATCTTGAAAAGCTTATCGGCTGTTCTTATGTTCAGGTAGAAGAATTTTAATTAGTTCGTGAAGATGACTTGAATTCATAACAAAAAAACATCAACAAATGAAAGTAAACACCAAACGTAGATTTGGCAAACGCCCAAGATAGACGGATACTACGTCTACCCTTCAAGCCAAGTGTACGTTCAGTTGAACGTCTAGTGGGACGTCCTCCTACCTATACGCCCACTACAGACGTTAATTTAGTTTGCACCGGACTATGAAGCGTTGATTTAGTTCACGCCTACTCTTAAACGTACGAGTACGAATATGTTAACGCTTACTCTCAAACGTACAACTGTGTTTGCGCTCCATCAAATTTAGGTTTGGTCCGGATTTCAAAGCAGATTTGATCCAAACCCTAGAAAAACTCAACTATAACCAAATATAATCGTCCCACTATGATTGATTTTGGATTGATCAAGATTAAGTATAGGTTTGATATATTGTTTAATCACGTGACTGTGGACGCTTTTAGATTAAGATAAAACATAGGTTCGGTAATGGTATAACTGCTTCCACTACTAGACAACATTGCAATTGGCATCTTTATACAAAAGCTACGAAATCAGAACAATAGAATGAAGCGGTATTTTAACACTAGTAATAAAGTACTGAAACAAAATTCAGTAAATCATCTTAACACGCGGACTAATCAAAAACGTTGAAATCAATAACCACGCCAAATGCTACTAGCTTCAGCTGCTGCCTACCATATATCATCTGCACCACCAATGTCCAAGGTAGGGTGTTTTTGTTTCCCCAGCATCATTGAGTTGATAATGCAGTGTTGTTGCCATGCCAATAGTGAATAATTCGACTTCTTTGCCGTGCATAAATTAAATTCCATTGGCTTAACTCGATATCGTAAGAGCAGACATACATATGTTTCTCATCATTGTCTAAATAAGCAAACATGATTTCGCATTTTGGATCCATAACAAACAAAACTGGGTAATAGGTCTGATGATGATGCCTCAATAAAACCGGTGATGATCGTGATTTAGCACCAATGCAACTACTTCTTTTCAGCTGTTGTAAGCTAATCTCTGTCATTAAGTTAATATTGCACATCATAACCCATTCATCTTCCTCGGAAACCCAATTACCGCTCTTCTTTTTCAAATACCACATCTGCACTCTATCATAATCAAAAGCCATTAAACAATATGATTATAAAAAAACTTTTGAATGCAGCCAAATATACTGTTCAAAGAAATAGGTATGATTTGTGTCCAAGTCAAATATATGAGTTGAATCACACCTAGAATCAGATATCAAAATAATAAAAAATAACCGATCTGACA
>JAJJMC010029015.1:207894-286792 GCA_023531435.1 Papaver californicum
ACACCTAGAATCAGATATCAAAATAATAAAAAATAACCGATCTGACATCTGGTTCAGTCAAACAGGTCGTTTGCTTTTTTCTGACTCAACTGATTTATTATATCTGATTTAAAAACAATAAAATAGTAGAGTTATAGAAAAAAATTTATTTCGATCAGATATGCGCCCAACGAATTAGATATAAAAAATGATACTTGATATAAATAGTTCTGAATCAGATGTATGAGCCAAATCAAAGCTCGAGTCAAACTTCAGATAGACCTAACATCTGACCCAGACCGGATCATATACCAAATCAAATTTAGATCCCAAGTCAGATCCAAACGAAAATGGTGGAAGCAATATTGGGTGTGGAACACAGTAGTTAATTCCGCCCGGTACGGCCAAAATATCGCCGGTTTTACCGGTATCGATCATTACCCGATACGAAACATCCTATACCGGTGGAACGGTTGCCCTAAAATATCGGCAGATATTGACCGATACGGTTTAACCGAAATGGTCGAAATGGACCGATACGACCGAAATTAGGGTTAAAAAAATCCAAAAAAATAAAAATAAATTTCCTTATCATTGTTCTAGGGTTTTCAATGGTTACTCATATTTTTTATGGTATTTTAGAAAAATGAGTACTAGTTTTATATCTTAATAGGTCCAGTATAGAAAAAACGTTTGATATAATAATTATAGGTATAAAATATGTGGACCGATATTTGTTGATATTTGGAATCGAAATATCACTGTACAAAGATGTATCAGTATATCGCTCTCGACCGGTACGAACTACGAACCGAAATCCGATATTGACTACATTGGCGTGAAAGTTAGATACCCGGTCAGGTCCCCGGTCCAAACAAATAAGGTGCGAGTCAACACCGAGTTACACTCATTTTTGCCCCATCTAAATCAACTTCATTTCGTATAACAAGAAAAAAAGAAACCTGAAACCCCAAAATTTCCTCAGAGTCCTCACTCATCCTTCACTTCACTGAAGTTGCAGAATATTTTCCCCAACACCATTAACAGAAATCCCCCAAAACCTCTAATCATAAAAACACCACCACCACCAAATGTGGATATCTCGTTCTTCACGACTCACTAAAACCCTAAACCTCCGATTATATTCTCAATCCTCAGCAGCAGCAGCAGTTTTACATCAAGAACCAGAAATTGTTGCAGCCCCCAAACCTCAATTATATACATATTTAGATGATTTACCAAAACCCAATCCTAAATATTCAGAAACAATCATAGCAATCCCTAGAACTGATTCTGGTAAAAGTATAGCTGCTAAAGAAAGAAGAGATGGTAGAGTACCAAGTATCGTGTTTGAACAAGAGAAAGGGGAAGAAGGTGGTAATAAAAGATTGATTTCAATAAGAAATAATCAGATTAAGAAACTTGTTAATCATATGGGGAGATCAATGTTTGAGTCTAGATTATTTGATCTTGAAGTCAAATCTGATTTTGAATCTGATGAAATTATTGAGAAAGTTCGGGTTTTGCCTCGTCAGGTGTGTTTCTGTTGGGGTTAATTACAAACCCTATTTTTAGATTTTGTTAATTAGTTCATATTGTGATGACATTGTTAGATCAGTTTTTTTTACCTAAATTGGGATTTAAGTTGTGGGGTTAGGGTATGATTTGAAAGAGTCATGTCTGTGAAGGGGCAACAGCCCCTGCATTGTAGTTCAGTTCAGTTTTTATCCTAATTTATAGCATGAAATTGTGAAAGCTAGATGAATTAGCTTGTTGTAGCTTTGGAATCAGGGTATGAATTGAAAGAATCATTTCGATGTTGGAGGAGGGGCAATTGCCCCTGGGGTGATAGTTCAGTTTTTTGCCTACTTTCTAGCATGAACTGTGAAATGTAGAAGAATTAGCTTGTTTTATTTTTGGATTTAGCCACTTATGTTTGAATTTGTGAAGAACCATGTCCTTTTTGAGAGAAGGGGCTATTGCCCCTGCATTATTGCTCAGTTTTGTTTGTACGTGGCAATATCATATCATGTGTTCATGAAGCCTTTTATTTCTTAACTTGATTTTTTTCTTCTTTATGTCAATTGTCTGAATTCCATGTATTGTAATCATGTTAGCTTCATCTCGATGCGGGAACTGATGCGGTACTTAATGTCACCTTCTTACGAGCCCCTTCAAATGCTCTATTGAAGATTAATGTTCCTCTTGTGTTTATAGGGGAAGATGTTTCTCCTGGATTAAGAAAAGGTATTTCCTAAACTTACTGAGATTCTTCGTTATTTATTCGTGTGCGCAGAAAACTTATCTTTTATTCATTTGTGATCTTCTAATGTTCAAATTGTATATTTCATTTTTGATATCTTGTTGTTTCATGCCAAGCCTGTCCGTCTTTCCTTTTTAAGCTTGCAGCTTATCTCTATGAATGACTTTATTGCAACCATGATTTCAATGTGCGAAAATATATATACCAATCATCAGATTCTAACCGGTGTCTTTCTTAGATCGGTCCATGATGTTACCAATCTATCTTGTTATGTGAATTCATTGTGTCCCCTATTTTTGTTTACATACTGCTTTTAGATTATTAACCTTTAGGTTGAAAACCAGAGTTGGATGGCGCGAAGTTAGTACAATCTGACGTGATGGTTTTGCTTTTCTTGTAACTGTAATCCCACATCTTGCGACCAATTACATAAGGTGAGAGAGCTTTTGTGAAGCTAAAGCATAGTTGAATTGAATGTCACCTAGCAGATGTGTTCCAGCTAGGTCTCCTAACCTGATCGAGCGGTAGGGTAAATAATCCTGATTGCATCTGGGGATTAATAGATTAGGTCAAGAAAGTCGGTGGTTTTGTAAAATGGAATCTTTAGTAGCAAGAACGTATGATAAGTAATAGATATCATGTCTGTTGGATAAATATTTCGTGTCTTTCTAAGGATCTATATTGTTGCCATCATGCTTTGCACCATACCACAACCACGTCTTTGGCCATTTTCACTTTCTATCCATATGGCCTTTGATATGTTGTTTACCTTTTTGTGATTTAGATACGTTTTTTTCCTGTAAAAGTCACATTATGGTTATAGGAACACACATCTTTTACCCTTTAAATCAATTACTGCATGCTGCATGTTAAGTTCCTGTAGAAATTACTTTGTGTAGTGCTTGAGACCTATTTTATTTCCTTGGAAGTGTTGAGGTCTTTTGTCAGTTTTGCCGATCTTACTTGAAATGTCAGTTACAAGGAGTTATTGTGACCTTTACAGGAGCTTATTTGAATACCATGAGAAGGCACGTTAAGTACCTTTGTCCCGCAGACATTGTCCCACCTTACATTGAAGTTGATCTGAGTGAGTTGGATGTAGGCAAGAAGATAATAGCGAAAGACCTTAAGGTTCATCCAGCACTGAAGCTTCTTGTACAAGAGGATGAACCTATCTGTAAGATTAAAGGCGCTAGAATGGAACAAAAGAAGGGAACAAAATGAGCCCTTTTTTCTTCAGAAAATAGTAGGAGATCCTCTTGCTCGAAATTTCTTCTTCCCTTTTCAGAAAAAGGAGGATGCATTTGACAATGGCGATCACGGTGTTAGCAGTCACATTTCGCATGATTGCTTGCATGTCAAATATACAGCTGAACAATCTATTTTGCTAAGTGAATTCTGTGCACCCTTTTTTGCCCAAAGATTCTACTTTTGAGATTAATAACCATTAGATTGAGAAGCAGAGTTGGAGAGTTACAAAAAGAGTAGGAGTAATATTCTGTATGATCAAGCATATATATTCTGATCTTATTGTTACTGTAATGCCTTCTTACTATCACGTATCAATTGCATGTCATTATGGGAATTCTGGGAATTTATCTGTTAATGGGTGTCATCCTGCTTTTGTACCATGACCACGCATCAGTATGCAACAACACCATTGTCGTGTTTCGCGAGGTAAGATACTGCAATAACAATCATGAATTTAGTGCATAAAAACCAAGAATGAAGTTGGTACATATTCTCGAGCTGTATTTTCACTGCAATACAGTAGTCTAAATTAAGAATTGATCAAAATAAAAATAGGTGTTACTGCCGGATACATTTCTGCCGAGAAGACAAAATCCTTAAATCCTTTTCAGAAGATGGATCAGGAGCGCAAAGGAGCAGCTCTTTGGAAGTTCCACATTGGATATAGTAGGAAAATTGCAGCCACTGCTGTCCAAGTCTAGAACTCTGGTAAGAACAGATGACTACAGAATAATGGTCGGCTTTGGTATGAAATTAAGATATGGGGGGAATTCAATTGCAGAAGACAGAGCCGGAGATTCAACTAGTGTTTCACAATCTGCTGTTCGAAGGTTAAAGCAATGCAAGTGCCCGGAAATCCTAATGGTCACAACATCTAGATTCACTGGAGAAAAGTAAAACAACTTGTATGAATAATCTTCCACTTTGATGTTCTTGTGAACATACTGCCAATTCCATCCACCATGAGTGTAGTCCTCCTGGAGAACCCAAATACTCAAGAGTCCGCTCACCCCTTTTATGGACTCCAAAGACGATGAACCCTTCTGAAACCCCAAGTTGGTAGTAGTAAGGGTACCGATCATCATTTTTACTTCCCTCAGGCAAGTCGATCGTCTGTATCCATAGTTTCTGTCATCTATGTTGTTGAGATTGCAAATTCTGACTTTATCACCTTTCCAAAACAAATATCCGTTATGATTATACGTCTCGTAGGACATAAAGACTGCCTCCGCGCACAAAACTTGGTACTATTCAATTCACCCGTATCAGAAGAGAGTAATTGAAGGTTGAATTTGGTTCTTGGATATCGAAAGTTAAAATATGGCATGACCACTACCTTGTGAGTACTGTTGGTGTAACCAAGTGATATCGACGATACACATTCTACGACATTTAAAGAATATGTTATCTGTGGAGAAGGGATTGAGACCAATTGTTTGGTCAGTGGATTACAAACATAGTATCTAGAAAGAAGTTCTGAACTGTCCCAATGTGCAAAAAGAACCAAACCATTGCTTGCATCTAGAACTCTTAGTTTTGGTACTTTCTCCTTGAATGGGTTTATATCTAACATGAATTTAAAGGTAAATTCACCATAACGTTCTACATATCTGGAATGTGTTTTGAGACAAACAGTTTTAAAGACGCCGTCGCCATTAAAGTCTATACCCCAGGTGGATGTCCATGGTAGACTACGTATTATAGTTTGTTTGTTGAATAGTTTGTTTATGAAACATGGGTTGGAAAGTAGCGAAAACCATAACTTTGATACGCACCTGAATTTATAGACAGATCTCAATGGGAGATGGAAAAAGCAGTACATCATCTGGTAATGCATTACCATCAGTTGATTTTATGTTTTTAGTGCACAACAAGATAAGTTTAAGTGCTTTCAGTTATGACTTTCCCATCGTCAAGGACAACAAATAGACAGACTCAACTTGTCTGCTACAACTCTTGCTTCTGTTTCTCCTGGTGCATGTCAGGGCCTCTCTGAATGCTTATTACCATAAACTCGAAAACTTTAAATAGGGTGTTCCAAATTATGACAGTCCCCAACATATTGTAAGCCTATTTTAATCAGTTTTCATGTCCAGATGGGTTTCTTAATCCAATTAGGAAAGAGTTCATGAGTTTTTATTCCTAGGATCTACCTCTACCACGTCCACCATAACGACCACCGCCACCACCACCACGATGTGATGGATTATTGAAGTTGTGGTTGTTGCCTGGATTGCTGCAATGTTGGTGTTCGAAGGTGATTGAGTACAGGTATTAGAAGATGAATTTGGTTGCTGAGTACGAGCTAGAGATGCAGCGCTGCATGACCGGTCATGGCTCATCTTGGCAGGCCAAGAACGGACATTACAAATATTATGACAAAATTCATGAGCAACAACATTGAAAAAAGAACTGTTTCTGATATTTCAATTACGATTCAAAACTGTAACAAACTATCTATCTCTATTCAGAAAATTCACCGAGGTCTACTGCCAAAATTACAATGAAGGAATGTGTGCTAAGAACAAATGGAGAAAAAGAGAGCAGATAGATAATAACTGTCAGATGGAGATCCTCAAAACAACATTAAAATGGCCTTGGTGGCTTTTCAAGTATTGCTGAGAAGAACACTTCTCGGTCGTCATCTTTATCGAGCTTAGGTACAACAACAAATTTATGTTTCTTATATCTAAGTATCTTAAATGTCTCCAGATAATTTCTCAAATCATGTTTCAAACAAAAGAAACTATCAATCCAAATTAGACCACCAGGTCTTAGAACTCTATCCATGTCATACAAAACAAAGTCTAGAAACATGTAATCAATCCAACCATCTAGAAATCTCGTCGTGTGTATAAGATCGAGAGTGTTATCGAAGAATGGTAATCGTTGGTTTATAGTCAAGTAGAGTGGGACTAGTCCCCGAAGAGCAATCATTTCACTAAAAGGAGCTCCAAAATTGATTGTAGCTGTAACTATAGTAACATTGAATTCCCTCATTCTTGCAGCAAAACTTCCTGTCCCGGCACTGAAATCCAATCCAATTCTTATCTCCCCTGGTTTAATATTTAGCACTTCGGGTATCAGAAAATCCGCAGTTGTGTTCAATCTGGGGTCTAGAGCAACAGGTTGAATCCATCTAGGCATTTCATGGTGGGTAAGGTTGAAACAATCTGCACATTTGAAGAATCCTTTTCTCGAAGTACTGCTAGCTAAACAAGTGAAATTCTTGCATCTGTACCCACTCCAACGGACATTGCGATCGTCAGGAAGCTTCCACAGTGATTCATTGATCGGGTATGGTTTGTAATATAGCTTTGGAGCTCTCGAAAAACATCTCCTCCTAGGCAGTGGATCGCAACCATGAACCATCAGCTTCTGTGCAAGTTTCCAATCATCTTTGCAGATATCTCCAACATCATAATCCATATATTCTTGCAAATCACTCTTCATTGAAAAACAAGCATGTCCTATACTAGTAAAAGTTCCATTAGCTCCCATGAAATTCTGCTTCCCAAGTCTATTTGGCTTGATCTTAACATACTTCCTAATCTCTTCAGTCAGGAAATAATTTGCCGGTTCTACGGCTTCTTCACTACTTTTCGCTAAAGGATGAACCACTCTATCCAAATTTGCCATCTCAAATTGTGTTACAGGCACTTGAGCTGATTGCAGAACACCTAATATATCTGAAAGGAAAGCACTGTACCTCAATGCTGATGATTCAGTTGGTGCATCTTTCATCTTTCTCATCTCTTCTTCAATCTTCCGAATAGCAGCTTGTATAGTCTTGTTTGCTGCAGAGCTTTCGACTCCTCCTCCTTGTGTCTCAGTGTTGCCAGATTTGCAAATTGATTCAGTACTGATGAGAGAACCAGGAGAGTAGAATCTGGATATTGTTGCAACACTAAGGACAAGAGCAAATAAACCTAATGCAAAGATGAAACTCTGTATTCCTCCTTTCCATATGCCTAACCTGTTAAAAATACTTGAGCTTCTCATTGCTTTTCCTCCTTCAAAACTTGTAATGATTCAACGAGAACAACCCAAACAAGATTCAATCCATTAAAATGACATAAGAAGATAGATGATCACAGGGAGAAAGAGAGATCACCTGAAGATTTTTGCAGATTCTTGAGATATATCTGAAGATATAGGAAATGCGGGCTTTTGAGAGTAGAGTTCACTCCACTCTTTGGAGCATTCTTCAAGCAATTGTTATGTGCACTGTAAGGCATTCTCAGGCATCAACTTCTCTAGTTCAGTTTCAATTTCCAAGGCATTCATGCATATGCTAATGATTTTCCAGTACTTTGTCTCATGTACAAACAAACAACGGAGCAGTAAAGTTCATCTCAAGCATTCTAAGAAGTTCAAGCATGACCAAGATACCACAGAAAAACCAAAGGAATGCCACATCAACACTGTTTCTGAAACCCACTTTTTTGAGGAGGATTTGAGGTTTTTAGGATGCAAAAGAAAAACTTTGGACCATTGTGTAGATGAGATCTACTGACTTCCTTGTCTCAGTATTAGTTTCAGTCAGTTCACTGACCAACCATCTTTCAGTCTCCAAGAAGAGTACACCCACATGGCACAAGAAGAAGATTCCAAAGCTGAAATTGTGCTGGAAACAGGGAACACATGGTGGGGAGTGGGGGGTTCCATAAAGTTAGACCAATAACCAATGCATTGACTTTGTTCTGGAACATCAAACCCCCTTTGAATATTTTATGTAATTTGGAGGAGTTGGAGTCTGAAAATCTTTCCACAGTTATTAAAAAAAAAGGTATTACTTGGGATTATTAGATTTGATTCTGATTTTAGTCATGAGAATGAATGGAACCCTGAACAGAACATATATGGGTAGTTAGAAGCATCCATTCACATTCATACACTCTTTTTCAAATGAATTCTATATTGATTTGAAATCAAGTTTTCTTACAAATACTAGCCCTGCAATTACATCACAGGCTATATCTGCATGTTTAAAATTTCATCTCAAAAAACTATTATTTTTGGTAATTATTTTTGACCATTGAACTGCATAGATAAAATCATCTCCAAATACT
Organism: Papaver californicum; assembly: GCA_023531435.1. Classification (NCBI taxonomy): domain Eukaryota; kingdom Viridiplantae; phylum Streptophyta; class Magnoliopsida; order Ranunculales; family Papaveraceae; genus Papaver; species Papaver californicum. Next base: position 216,460 of record JAJJMC010029015.1, read on the forward strand.
ACAAGAAGAACAGCAGATGGTGAAACACATTAAAAGCACCAGTAAAGCCTTATAAATTCTAGACCTATCTTGTAAACCCAACTAAATGGGTGCTAATAATGGGGATTTAATCCAAAAATTTAAGTGCTTGATCCATATTAGTACCACTACTACTAGTCCAATAATAGAAGCAAATGAGTGGACTTGAAAGTGGTCCATGTGACTTAACTAACAGTAATGAATATGAGAGTTCAATTTTCTCAACTTCTTCCAATTGGTGTAATGTTTTGCTTTATGGTAACAAACCTTGTGATCAAAGAGTTAAGTTGAATGTGATATTTCATTGAAATGTCTCATTTCCTTATCTCATGAAACTGCACTTGCATGTCAAAAACTACTGAAGTTGAACAAGAAAATTGCCACTGCAACAATCTCTGTAGTTATTATGATACTGTAAGAAAGCAAAAAACCAAATTTCTTCAAATGCAGTGCAAAGGAAAAGTATCTGCATCATTCGACAAGTAATCCGAACAAGCTCATAGGTGCTGCTTCCTGAAAGATAACCTAAGTCATCCTAGTAGCTGCTACACCTTATGGCAACACTGCAATTTCCTGTGCAAACCCCATTTCGCTTCTTTGAATTGATCTTATGATCAATTTCAGGACCGAGGCAACGATTCACATTGCACTCAACAAGTTAGTCGAATGGCTTAGCAAAAGACATGGGTGCTGCTGCTTCTTCAAACATAACCAAAAGTCATCCTAATAGCTACTACACCTTATTGCTTATGGCAATACTAAAATTTTACTATGCAAACTCCATTTCGCCACATTGAATCGATCTTATAACTGATTTTGGTGTCTCAACATTTCTAACAATGAATTGACCTATAACTATGGATTCACGATGCCGAGTCTAGTGTCTGTCACTCAAGAACCTTTGCACAATTAGATGCCTAATATGAAGAAATCGAAAGAACACTACAATTGTACATGATTCAATCACATAATTTAGTAAATTTCAGCACAATTAGATGCTGCCCAATACCAAGAAAAAATGAAGAACAATACACAATTGTTCATGATTCAATCACTACAAATCTACTAAATTTCAGCACAATTCAACAAATTGACAGAACCCCATTGCTCAAGAACTAAAAATAAGTAAACCCCATAAAGAATTCATAACAATCACAATTAATCCAATCCAAGATTCCATTAAAATTCAAACCTTTAACCAAGAAATTTATACGTAAAACAAGAGACAAAATGAAAAAAAAACAAACAAAAAAACAGAACTAGTACTATTACTGCTACTGCTACAAATCACCCAAAGCTAGGCTACCTTCTTCGATTCCCAGCAGGATAATGAGATAGAGGAACAAGTTCAGATAAAGGAGTAGACAGTGGAGTTGGTAATGGAGAATTTCTACAAACAGGGCAAGAAGGATTAAGTCTTAACCAAGCATCAATACAAATAAGATGAAAATAATGTCTACAATCAGGCATCATTCTCAACATTTCACCATCTTTATAATCACACAAACATATAGAACACATCGAATCATTATTATTGCTCCCAAAATCTTTCTCATTTTTGCAATAACAAAACTTTGGGTATGAGTTTATAACCATGTGATCAAGACCCATAACAATATTCTCCTCATCTGCTCGTGTACCATTCACATCATCATCATCTTCAGCTACAAATATAATCCTCGGAAGTATAATCCCATTATTACTATGACTCACATGATCACTTTGATGATGATGTGATTGATTATTGGTGTTGCGGTTACGTGCACGGGCACGGCAACATACATAAGAAGCTAATAGTAGTGTTGAAAGCAGAACAAGAAAGCCTAAAGCAATAGCAATTGCATAACCAAGGCCTAAGTTGCTTAAGTTTTGCAAGAAATAACCACCACCAGATTGGTATTGCTCACTAGATGCGTCAGGTGTGAAACTGGTGGGTAGAACAACTGGTGAGGTAGGGGGAGTGGTGGTGGTGGTGGAAGCACTGGGGGTGGGGATAGGAGTGGTGGACATTTTGAAGGGGGGGAAGAGAAAAGAAGGGTTTTCTATTCTTCATTTTTGGTAAGAGGAGAGAGAAAGATATTTTTTTGAGGAGGAGGGGGTGGAGGTGGAGGTGGAGGTGGTGGGTGGGTTTCCCCAGCTGCAGCATTAAATTCGAAGGTATCAAGTTATCAATTCAATTTATTTTTGTTTTGAATGGAAGAAAACGAATTGAATTCATACCACACCACCAGTGAGAGAGGAGTGTGAGAGACTTTTGGAGTGAAGAATATTAATTAGTGGGTTGGTGCTTGGTGTGGTCTTTTGTTTTTCTTTCTTTACTAAATGAATTTTACTTCTGTAATCTTCTTTTTTTACTCTTGAGTTAGTCTAAATCATGAGGGAAGTTGGGACCCTAATAATCTTCTTTTTTTTACTTTTGATTTGTTGAATTATAGAATAGTATGAATGACGAAGAGTTTTTAGGATTTTATTGACATGTTTAAAATGTTTGTAACAGGATAAAGAAAGTTTTGTAGTTAAAATTATTATCTCTTATCAAATTTCCAACGAATACTCACGACATGTTAATTTACTAAAAAAAACTTTAATTTCTTACTAATTTCAAGTTTGATGAGTTCCAAGTCGATTTTTTCCAAATTCTAATTTGTATGGCCATTTTTTTTTTAGTTTTAATGTTAGTAGCAATGTATATGATCAACGACACTCTAAGTTTCTAATGAGTATATCTGAGTATCAAGACGAGTTTTGACGAGTTTCAAGTCCGAACTTATTGTTGTTCGCTCCTTGCTCCTTAGCCGAGTAGGTCTAAGGAGTGAATTAAACTTCTTTGACATGGAGGAATTATATTTTGATTATGTTGCGTTATTCTAATCACAAGTGAAATTTTGTCAGCATACTCTATTTTAAAATTTAATTATGTTGAGTTATTCTAATCACGAGTGAAATTTTATCAGTGATATTCTATTTTAACTTTTGACTCGATCAGTAATGTGGCAAAGTTTTTGAACCACACTAATATTGTCCTCATTCTCATAGAGCCTTTGGCAGACTTGACCTCTCAATTTAGGTTGACCTTTTTGTAATTTTAATTATAAAACCCTATTAAAAACTTTAGCCAATAGACTTATAACTCTTTATGGATAGCCTTACTCTTAAAACCAGAACGCTTTTGTTTCTAAAAGACGTATCTCCGACAGTATCTTGTTGGTCAATGAGGTAGTCTATGTTGTTAATCATTTTAAGTTATAGGGTGTAAACAATGCATACGGATATGAGTGGCGCATCATATGTATCTGAATCCAAAAATCACATATATTATCCGAATTCGATTCGAAATCCGAATGGATGTAGTTTTTTTCACTTTGAATTCGTATCCAGATATCGAATAATTATCCGATCTGAAATTATAAGAAAATAAAATAATTAAAAAAAATTAGTTTTGTAAAAAGTTAATATTGCATAATAAATATTAATTAGGATGAAGATATTTATGAATATTTTCTTAAAAAACATAAAGAAAAAAATTGTAGGTTTGAACTATATATATCATTATGCAAAAAAAATTGAATATGGATATTTTGGATGTGGATACCTCTGTATCCGAAATCATATCCGGTTACGTTTTCGGATAAAAATCTGAATCCGAAAATTGTTTTCGAATAATATTTGACATTTCGGATGCAAATTCGAATGAATTTTGAAGTTTTCAGACATACATTAACACCCTCATTTTAAGGGTAAGGATGGTCTTAAAGTCATTATATTAGATATGTCTAAGGCATATGATAAACTTCAATTGAACTTTCTCGAGAATGTTCTTAAAAAAACTTGGCTTTTGTGATCACTAGGTTAATATGATAATTCAATGTCTTTCTTTTGTCTTTTAATTTGTGTAATTGAATGGTTTCCGTACTGACCTTATCAAGCCTGAGAGAGGTCTAAGACAAGGATATTATGTATTTCTTTATCATGTATTCTATGCTCCGAGCCCTTAATTGACTACATTGACAAACTTACTAAAATAAATTTTATCCAAGGTATCAACATCTCTAGAAATACTCTTGTTGTTACTCATTTGCTTGTTGCTGATGATTGTTTACTTTTTTTTAAGACTATTGTTGATGGTCTTTAGTGTATAAAAGACTGTCTTCAAAAATATTACTCTGCTTCTGGACAAAAGATTAACTTTGATAAGTCTGGTATTAATTCGTTTAGTAAGGATGTTCACCCTCAATTAAGTTATGGATCAGTTATCTTCAATCCTGAATACCCATAACCGTAATGTGGGTGAGAAATATCTTGGTAATCCTACTACATTTCAGAAGTGCAGGACCCAAACTCACATGAGTATTTTGCAATCTGTTGATGCTAGAATTACCTCTTGTTCAGTAAATTGATATCTCAAGCTGCTAGAACTTCTTTAGTAAAACATGTTGCTGGTCAGTCTATCTCCCTTTATCAGATGTTTGATTTCCTTACCCCCAAGCATCTCTATAAAAAAAATGGATTCTCATCTCTGCAAGTTCTTGTTGGGAAAAACCTTGGATCATAAGGATCGGGAGCTTCATATGCTTGGCTGGGATGCTCTTTATTCCCCTAAGTCTGAAGGAGATAAATTTTTGATGTGAGTATGTTATTGATGTGGGCATTGTAAATTGTATGGACATATGTCATGTGCATTAAATAAAAATATTAAACATCAATAAATATTTACCAAAATATTTAGATTTTGTTTTCTCCTAACAAGTTTATGGAAAATAATATTTAATTTTGACCAATTTAATTGTCACTTTCTGATTGTGGTTAGTTCCACGTGCCCATATGGAACATTGACCCAAATTTTAAAATTTAGGATGTCGAAAGTTTGAGCTGAATAATTTAGCTATGTTTGCTAGAAATGCCTGGAAGTTAGTGGAATCCCCCAACTCTCTTTTTGGCAATGTGTCGGAGGCTAGATATTTTTTAATTCTGATTTCTTTAATGCTAATTGTCCTAAGATCTTCTCTTGGACTTGGAAATTCATTTACATTACACTTGTTAAGTTTTTTATTTCCTGGATTGTGGGTGATGGATAAATTATTGATCATTGGTGTGACAAGTGGATTCCATCTTTGGGTTCTTCCATACCTAATCCCCAGATCCCTTTGAATACTAATATTAAGGTCTTTTAATTTATTAACCATGATTCTAGAACATGGAATGTTATAGATTGAAAACTCATTTTGATAATGCTTCTTGTGAGAAGATTGTTTTTATCATCTTAATCCATATATTTATTTCTGATAGGAGGGATTGGAGCTTTGAAAGAATGCCTGTTTTAGTTCTAAAACTGCTTATGTAGGTCTCAGAGGTCTCAGATCTGCCCCAAATACGAAACTTTGGAGGTATATTTGGAAGATCATAGCTCCTCACTATAATCGGTTATTTCTCTGGAAAGCTGCTAGAAATGTTATCCTTGATCGCATGGTCTCAGTGGTCTCAGATTACCCATTGCGTTTATTATTTGTCCTACAAGCTCTCTTGACGAAGAGTCTGTTATGCGTGTTTTAGTTCCGTTTCCTTTTGTTAGACAAGTTCGGTTTGCTTATCCTTTTTGCATTATACTTCAGCTTTCTCGAACAAGTTTCTCTTGATTGGTTACATTATTAGTTGCTTGAACATGTTTCCTCTATCTCGTAGGAATCTATTCCTTTAGGTCTATTTGGAGTAGTATAAATAAGATTCTCTTCGTAGAAAAGTATGAAACTCTTGTTGATGTGTTAGGTCGTGTTACAGTTATGATTGTGTCTGGAATCCCTAACTTACAACCCAAACTTTGAATAAATAAGTAGATGCCCCACCTTTTGACTGGACTAAATGTAAAATTGATGGTGCGTTTGATTTTCAACTCTGGATGATGGTGCGAATATATGTGATGGGAGATTTTGTCATTAAAGGGTTTTTCTTTTCTGCTATTGTTTTTAGAATCTCTTCTCCAACTGAAGTTGGGACTCGTGCAATTTGGGTTATTTTGAAGAAGGCGGCAAAAATTAATATAACACATATAAGATAGAAAACAAACGTAATAACAAGTAACATGCAAGAATTATAGTAAATATAAGGATGGATTTAACATTAAAATAAATAAATTATGCACTTATCAATTGCATATAAATTGGACTATGATTGAGATTTCGAGCCACATGACAATATTAGCCCATGGGAAGATTTTGATATATTAAGCCCATTTTAGTCACGTAATAGCATATCTTTAGTTACGGTGCAATTTTGGACCACAAGACATGTAATTTATCATAATGTAAATTTTGGTTATATGACAGATTAATTATTGTTAATTTTATCATTCTGACCACTCTAAATATTTGCATGAGATTTTGGTTAAATGGAAATCCCCTAAGAATGATTGTTATAAGCTGAACATGGATGGTGTATCGTCTAACTCTCTTTTTTGCAGGTATTGCAGGCGTGGTTAGAGATGATGGTGGCTCATTCGTGGCAGGGTTTACTAAACATATTCATCAAAATGGATGCAATCTGGCAGAAGTTTGGGATGTTAGAGACAACGTTCAAATTGCTCTCCAATTGGGGATTAGAAACATGGAAGTTTGAGTATGATTCCTCATATGCTGTTCAATTGTGCGAAGGAGATATTTCTGCTCCATAGCATTTCAGAGGTCTAATTCAAGATATTGAAGAAAATGTAGATAAAATTTGAAGATTTAGTTTTGAACAACATTATAGAAAGGTAAATTTTGTGGCTGATATACTGCCGAAGTAGTGTGGTTTAGTCCTCCGGAAGCTATTGTTAATAATTTTGTTGCTGACTTTCACGATGTTTCTTATCTTAGATTTATCAAAGTTAGTTAGTCCTAATATTAAGTTTCCTGTTATCAAAAAAATAAAAAATTATAGTGTAAATTTTGGGTTGCGAGAAAGGCTACAATTCCTTGATATTAATGAACTCATACATAATTAGTATTTATAGCTTAACTTAGAAAGCAAATAAAAAAATCCTAAAACTAATCCTAACAAAACTTTCAAACAGATCAAGTTCTTAGGCTCTTGATGAGAAAAAACTCTTACGAGTAAAAAAAAAAACCTCTCCATGAACCTTGAATTAATGACGGTTGGACTATTGGGCCTAAACTAGAATAATATCGGAGCCATGGGAGATGATGTAATACACATAGGGTGAGTTTTGGTCTGAAATCCACGGATTTAATCCGGACCAACCATATATTTACGGGTGGACGCTAGGACCGTTTCTAATGGGTTGAATGTGGATGAGATTTTTAAAATCCAACGAATTATGAATTGGGTCCGGATATAATCTTGAAAATCCACTGGACATCCGGACCCATTAAATTAAGAAACCCCAAAAAAAATTCCATATTTTCTCCCTATCTCCTCCAAAGACAGATAACAAACATAGATGGGAATCCAAAATGTAGTACAATTACTACGATAGCTCATCTCTCACCAACCGTATTCTTCATATATATTTTGCTTAACCAACCACGAGAAATTAAACATACATTTTTCATCAAACTTCTTCGGTACAAATACGAAGTTAGTATATTAGTTTTTTTTACTAAATTAGGTATTCCTTTCATGTCATACTTTGATGATCTCACAAGATACAAGACCAATATATGTATAGGTGGATATACTTGATCCCAAAGTACACCAAAGACATCTTATTTTAAAGGGGTCGGGTTTTTTTTTTCCTTAAAATTTCGAGTAACTTCAAAACATTATACTTAAATCCAATTTTAAACCCTTAAATAATGTATTCTTATTTCTAAAACAATCCTTAAACTTGTTGCCTTTATTTTTTTATTATAAACTTTAATTATAAAACAAATCCATTGGATTATCCATATCCAATCCGTCCATCGGTGCATCCATTGAATGCTGGATTGGATGCGAATGTCAAATTTTAAATCCGTAGTGAATTGGATTGGATGCGGATGAGGTGAAAACCGGTTCATACCGGCCCATGCTCACCCCTAAATACATATTTGGGGTAGTGACATAGCCAGTTTAGAGCATGGGTATACAACCATATATTCATCCCGTTCGGCTCCCAAACCCAATAATAATTAAGCTGTCTTTGTTTTTGGTATAAATTAGCCTCCCAAACCCATTTTGTACCCCTAACATGATGGGTAGGGAAATTTTTTACACCCTATTTCTACCAAACCTGGCTTCCCCCCCCTGGATAGGGGAAATATGCAAAGAAAGTAAAACGGAGGTTGAACTATGGAATATGAAATAAAATATGCCTAAGTGACATATCGGATCGACAACTAGGGGTGAGTATTTGACCTGGAATCCGTGGATTCGATCCGGACCAATCGTATTTTTGCGGGTGCATGTACGGACCGTTCACTAATGGGTTGGATACAGATGGGATTTTTAAAATCCAACGGATTACAGATTGGGTCCGGATGCAACCTTAAAAATCCGTTGGATATCCGGACCCGTTAGTATATTTTTTATCAAACTTCTTCAATACAAATATGAAGTTAGTACATTTGTTTTTTGCCAGATTAGGTATTCCTTTCATGTCATACTTTGATGATCTTGTAAGATACAAGACCAGCATATGTACAGGTGGACATACTTAATCCCAAATACCAAAAACATCTTATTTCAAAGGGGTCGGGTTTTTCTCCCTCTTCAAATTTTTGAGTAACTTCAAAGCATTACACTTAAATACAATTTTAGACCCTTGAATAATGTAGTTTTATTTCTAAAATGATCCATAAACTTGTTGCCTCTATTTCTCTACTATAAACTTTAATTATAAAACAAATTCATTGGATTATCCACATCCAATCCGTCCATCCGTGCATCCATTGGATACAAATTCGTTGGATGCTGGATTGGATATGGATGACAAATTTAAAATCCTTTATGAATTGAATTGGATGCGGATGAGATAAAAACCGGTCCATACCAGCCCACAATCACCCATCGACAACGTTGATATAGTCCAAAAGATGTAGTAGTCTAATTACATTCAGTGGGCTTATTTATCAAGCCCAGTAAATGTTCTGCCTCACCTCCCACTCCGTGACCCTTATCGATCACAGTTGCTTTATTTGCATCTTATACGATGAATCCTTTGGCTTTGGGATTCCATGTATCTTCACATTTGCATAATGCATATACATTATTGTTCCTTGGCTGGATCAGAAGAGCACTTAACGATTGATGATGGCCGAATCTCCCCCATAACCCCATCTAAGACGTAGGGGTTGAGCCAGGTTTTTACGAAGGGGATGCCAAAAATATTCCTATCCATACATGAAGCTTATGTTATGATCACCTCATCTGTATAGATGATGATGATGATGACGACGATGACAAAGAAAGTGCAGAGAAGATGAAATTTAAACAGTGGTCACCATTAAGCTAGCTATGAGTGTAGTGGAGCATGTCAGTAATGGGGATTCACAAAATAAAAATAAAAATGGAGATCTTGAAATGATTTTCTGAAGATGACAAACATGAAAATCAGAGTATAGATAAGGCTACTCGTGATCACTATCATCATTATATATATAAAGCCCAATAATAGTATACCTAAAAAGGAGTATATGTATACAAATGAAATGATAGTAATAGACTATTGCCTCCATTGCTATTGGTATAATTTTTCACTTGAAAAAGTTAGAATATTATGCTTTTAGGAAGGACTTTTTTTTTAGCTTAAGGTATAATTGCACTTGATTAGTATGGAAGATTAATGGCGATAATTTCGCAAAATTAATACGATGATCGATCATTGTTTGATTTTGATATGTGTTTTAAGGCACTCGTGAGCACTTTTCTGTTTAAACAAAAGGTTATTTAGAGGGTGTTTGGATACAGAAGCAGCAATCAATCTCAGAAGTCAGAGTAAATATAAAACTAAATTATTATTTATAAAAATCATTCTAAAATTATGTATCCAAATTAATTTTGACTTTTTTATTTCTAAAAATCGAACAATAACTTTTTAAATGATATTCAGATAGACTACGAGTGTAAAAAAATAAAAAGTGATAAAAAAAGTAAAAAGAATATTAAAGTGACTAGCTTGGGGTTTGGGTTCCTAACCGTGGAGAACTCAAATTGGTCATAATAAATCAAATCGTTCGTTTTTTTACTAAAACAATACCTTATGGAGAATTTTTAAGATATTAATAACATGTTTTGACATGGATATCTGTAATTATAACCCAATTCAACATTATTTATAAATCAAGTAAATAAATATCTCACCCTTATAATATATTATAATATTAAAATTATTAGAAAATAATATCAATAACCTGAGTTCGAAAATGAACACTAAATTCTTTATAAATGAAATGACGGGACTACAAATACTCAGTACACAGTGCATTTGCATGGTGATGGAAAGGGTTTCTCATTTCATAAAAACAGAGAAACAAAAGGAAAATTGGAAAGGGAATACATAGCAAAAAATTGAGAAAAACACACTAGACATATCCAATAAGTTAACTTCCGACTTATAATTTATGATGTAGGGTCTTAAAATACAAATCTAAATCACTAGAAATTGCTGATTCTTAGGGATATAATGTAAACAACCCCACATTCCCTTCACCATCATACAAATCTTTGGGTTTTTGACTTCAAAAAGTGCTTTTAATAAGTGGGTTTCAATGGCTTATAGTAACAAAAAAAAGTGCTTATTAGAAACAAATCAGATTCCAATTTCAGGCTAAAGAAAAGGAGAAAAGGAAAAAAAGTGCTTCTTAGAAACTTAACCCTGGTCCTGGGGTGGATTCCTCTGTTTGTCTTGACCCTCTTTAAACCTTTCTTCTTCTTCTTTTTCATTTTTGTTTTTTGATTTTTGATTTTTGATTTTTGATTTTTACTTTTTCTTTCTATGTTTTATATTTTTTTAAGTTCTTTTATGAAAAGTACTTTTGTTGCTTTTTTTACTCTTTGAATCTAAATACTACTTTTGTCAACTTTTTTCTTCTTTTTTTCACTCAACCTCCTCCTAAAAATTTTAACGGCACATTTGCACAACCACATAACTACCACTTCTACTTTGTTTGTAAAAAAAAGTCACTGTAAAAAGACATACTTTACTTATTACCCTTGCAATGTACTCTTGTTCTCTTTTCTGTTACAGGGCTATGAAAGGTAGTTAACGGAACAGATAGTGGCTGTTCTATATATGAATCCGTTAATTTTACCGGATATCTGTATCCGATAATTATTCGATAGACAATTGAATTTCACTTCGGTGTCCGAATCCGTTAAGATTAATGGATACCGGATAATCCGATAATTATCCGAAAACTATATATTAAGGGGAAGAAAAAACATTTAATTTGGTTGTGCATGTTTAATTACTTATTCTTCATGTGATTCCAAAATTGTAGCACCGAATCAATTTTGATGAGTTCTCTATTCCTTCTTTTCTTTTCAAACAAAATCATCAGCACATGTAACAAAATTAGATAAATTTGAATTATAATAGTATTTTTATACATATATTTATGTTATCGGATAATGGATAATTATCATATAGGATAGTAGTATTACCATATCCGTATCTGATAAGAAAAAATTATCCGGTAAGATATCTATATCCGTATCCGATATCCAAAACTTCGGATAATATCCTAAATTTTAGGTACGGACTCGGACAGATGCAGGATATTCGGTTATCCATTGACAGACTTATGTTACACTCCCTTTCACACTTCTATAATCCAAGAAATTACTGGTATGTAGTAAAACTTCCTTGGATAAACCATTATACTTCATATTTAACCATGCCTCCAAGAATTAATGCAGGGGCGGATAGTGTACGACAGATACATGATTGAAAGTAAGATGGGGTAAAAAACAAAAACTTCACATAATGGTAAATGCTTGAACATATTTCACATAATTAATCGTGCTTGAACATATTTTACATAATTAATCGTAATGCTGCTAGATCAAAAATATTCACGCAACTCATGAGTCAATCTTTTCCCCTAAGCAACAAATATAGTGATAAACTAATGGACCTAGTAGGTTTTGAGAGACAATTTACAAATATAAATAACTATCCCACCTGCCAGGGCGGATCTACAGCCAGACTTGACCTGGTTTAAGCCACCCCCACACTAATGCAAACCCAGCTGAAATTGCTATCAAGCCCGGGTAGAAAACTACAAGCATGCATTAAAAAATTTGAAGCCACTCCCGGTTCTCAATCCTAATCCTCCACCTGCCACTTACCATACCTACTAATGCGTCGAAGAATTGCATAAAATTCTTCCCAACCATACTGCTGCTTGTGGCTGTTTGCAGAATAAGAGGTAATAGATGTCCACGCACGAATGCCTCTTATAAATGTCAACCGACTCATAATGATGCTGCCTGCCTGGTATTACTACTACTTCATTCTAACTCTTCAAAGTTCATTAACCTCATGTATCATATCATATCATATCAATGGTGGAAACTTTTCAAATACTACTATCATTCATAGTCTAGCAGTTATGGGCAAGAGAATCAATCAGTTTCAACACAATTAAGCAATCACATTTGTCAAGTTAAATGAATATCAATTACATTCGTAGTTATTGATGATATTTACAAAAAACACTTTGTAAATGAAAAAAAAATGTCCATAACATGAAAATTTATAAATTTTTAAATAATAAGTTGCTAATAGTCTGACGTGAATACTCATATGTCGACTATCTATATGTCTTATAATTTCAATACCAAACTGTTTATAAATTTTTTAATCATGTTTGTTTGGGCAGAAAATTGAATCAACCCAAACAACCAGAATCATCAGAAAAATTAACCAAAAGCAAAGAAGAAACTAAACTCAGGATTTAACGTGGTTCGGCACTATTAAGCCTACATCCACGGGTAAGAAGGTTTAGATCTTATTGATGAATTTGAAGATGGTTACAGATTGTTACAGATAATGAATGAATAGTTTGGTGAAGAAGAAGAACTATTGCCCCCCGACCGAGCAGAGAAAAAACCTCCTCCTCCCTTTTCCTCCTCCTTTTCTTTTATACGGGATCCTCTTTTGTTATTGGTGATGTGTTGCTCTCTTGTGACATGGCGCTTTCTAGTGTCGCCACGTGTGCATTCTATTCCTTCCAAATCTCTCAAATGTTGACACGTATCGCTCCATCTGTCCATCGGGATTGATGATGTCGGATCGGAACGCGGATTGCGGTCCTAGCTGGCGGAATTGGTGCGATCCTGGCTTGCGGGATTTGGCTTGCGGTCCTGGTGCGATCGATGCTTTCAGATTAAATTGCGATCCATATTTAGGTCCTTGGTACGATCCCTGCATCGAACCATGGTACGATCCCTGCATCGAACCATGGTACAATCCCTGCATCGATCCCTGGTACGATTCCTGGATCGGGACATCTTGTGCTCCGCACTTTGCTGCCACGTGTCAAGCAACTTTTTGATACTCACAATGTTAATCCGTTAGGTTGGATGCCATAATCCGAGTTCTAGATGCTTTAACACATCAACGGTGGTAAATATACAGCTAACAAGTAGCTTCACTTTTACCATCTTTTAGGAAAATTGACTGACCTTGGGAGTAAAATATTGGCATGGTATTTACCCTGTACAATACACAACTATTAGTACTCTGCTTTTCACCAAAAATACCATGTAGAATACAACTTCCAACCACATCCATACCTACTCTGTTTTCCCTTTCTACACTTGTTTGATTCTTTCTTTCCTTCCTTTTTCTTCTTCTTCTTCCTTCTGACTCTGGAAGAGAGACCTCACATGCTTCTGACTTCTGTACATTTCTAGCACTCCCCCATTAAAATACAATTCGCACCAACAACAAATTTAAAGCTTCAGTACTACCAAACAACCAAACCCCTTCTCTCTCTCTGCTCTCTCTCTGTGGAAAGCCTATTCCTCTCTGTTTCCCTGTCACAAATTTTGAGAAATTAAAACTTTTCAGTACTCTGTTTTGTTTTGTTTTCTTTTTTAGTATTTCTTCACTCTGTTTTTCATTATCTCATTTTCACCACTTTCTTTATAGCAATAGTAAAAACCAAACCAAACCAAAGCAAACCCATTACATAAATCAAACTCCCCCACCCCCATCTCTCAGAAATTCTGGCATTCCCAACCATGGAAGCTTTTAGTTTACTCAAGTATTGGAGAGTTGGTAATGGTAATGGTAATGGTAATGGAGTTAGTAAAACTACTGAGAAACAACAACAACCCATTACTAAAACTATTGCTACTACTGTTAGTGAAATGAGTGTTGAAGAAGAAGAAAAAGAAGAATGTGTTGTTGATGGTGATGATGAAGGACCCTTTTTTGATCTTGAATTTACAGTACCTGATGATGAAGAAGTAGAAGAAGATAACAATAGGAGAGATGTAGAAGAAGAGAAAGATGATGAAGATGGTGATTCTGTAACAACTGATGATGACGAAGATGAAGAAGATGGGTTTGATTTTGCAGTATCTCCTGATTCTGTTTCAAGTGGTGGAAATCAAATTGATTCTTCTTCTTCACCAAATAATTTAACATTTTCTCCTTCTGATGATATTTTCTTCAAAGGGGGGTGGTAAATCAGTTCCTCCTCTTTTTCAATCTTCATCTTCTTCTAGTACTTCTACTTCATCATCAGTTGAGAATAATGGTAATAATAATCCTAAAGTTCAATTTCCTGTTTCTTTAATCAAAACAGCTACGAAAATCAGAGTTTTCATGTTGGGGTTTAAGAGTAACACTAATAAACCCAAATCAGAAGATCAAAAACCAGAGCAGAAACAGAGCAGCATCAGAACAGAGCAAAAACATAGTAAGAAGTTTGTTACAGTAAAATTCAGAGTTGATGAAATTCTCCCAATGATTTCATTATTCACTAGAGATTCTTCGTGTTCTTCTACTGTTTCAAATAACAAAATCATCTCCTCTCAAGAAGAAAAAATCGAAGAAGAAGATGAAGAGAAGAAATTGATCTCTAAAGATGTTATTCAGAAATATCTAAAAATAATCAAACCTCTGTATGTTAGAGTTTCTAAAAGACACAACAACAATGGGGGTGCATTTTCTCCATCAAGATCGATCAGTAATTCATCTGTAATAACATCATCTCCTTTGAAGATTGAAAATGAAGAAACAAAGAATTTGAGGAAACATGGGGTGAGTAATTTACCGAATGGATTAAGAATTGTGAGAAAACATTTAGGGAAAAGTCGATCAGCATCATCAGTAAACCCTGTGACAGCATCAGCAACAAATTCTTCTTCTTCTTCAGGGATTCAAGCTAAAAGAAGAGATGATTCATTATTACAACAACAAGACGGAATTCAGAGTGCTATTCTACATTGTAAACGTTCTTTTAATGCTTCCAGAGGTAATTACAGTAAAAAAATAATCCAAACTTTGATTAAATTTTAATTCTCAAATTTCATTTTGGGGTTTGTTCTGATTTCTGTTTTTGTGGTTGTTTCAGATACTGATTCGTGTTCAAGATCATCTACGGAATCACATGAGATATCAATTGATTCAACTAGAACTTCAATTGAGAAATCTGGGAAGTGAGAAATCTCTGTTTCTTACATTAGTTTTAGAGGTTTTATACTTTTCTTAAGGTGTTTTTAGTTTGTTTTTCTGTACAAATTTTAGTGTTGTTAGAATGTAGATGAAGGATCATATGATTATCAGAATTCATCATCATAACTCTCTTAGTTATGTATCTATCTATCTTAATCTTCTTTGTAGAAATGTAGAAGAGGAGAACCAAAACATCTTAACTTGATTTTGTTAGTATTTTAGGTGTTTGTGGATCTTTCAGTGTTTGGGATTGTCTTAGTTTTTATCACCATGTAGATCAATATCTCGTTAATTACTATCTCATGTTGTATGCTCTAAACAATTTTTTTGTGTGATTATACTGAAGTTTTTATGCTGGAAAGAGTCATTTTGGTTGTAATGGAATGGGGCTATTTTGAAGCAATTCTTGAGTCTTGCAAGGCTCGGATGCAAGGGCATTGAATCAAATGATGCATCCACAACCACAAGAGGTCTTATGCAAGGGTTTTGAAGCAATTCTTGCATCTTGCCAAGCTCATATGCAAAATGTTGCTGCATCATCCACAAGGGGTCATGGACTAGTGTTGGCCTTAAGTTTGAAGTTAGAGTAGTAAATGAGGGAAGAGAATGAATGGGGTTCTTTCTTCTTCTTCTTCTTCGATATCTTCTCATCCAAAACTACTGAAAATCATGGGACATATTTTAGTAATAGTTCTGGGTTTCAATGTGTAGGGAAGGTGGTTTTAAACTTTTAATAACAATACAATATGAAAAGAACAAAGTTGGTTTCTTTAATGGGAGTCAACGAAGGAGAAAGGTAGAAAGACAAAGATGGAAAATTGTTTTAAGCTTTCAGAGATTTTGAGACTTGAGAGAAAGAGACGAGGCATGATGAAAAACACAACAAAACACACACACAAAAACAAAAGCAGCTGCACCTCTCTATAGTCTATGAAGAGAAGAGGGAGGGACCTCTCTCTATCCCTTTGCGTATGCTTTTTAGCTTTCTCGGAGTTGAGATTAGCGAGAGGATTTGTTCTTCATCTTTCACTCGTGAAAACACCAAACCAAAAAAATATTTGATGTTGATTTTTGCGCACACACCCATTGACCCAAAATACTACATTACACAATTGTAATTTGTCTTATTGTTGGAGCTCCTATGTGATTTTCTAGGGCAATAAGAGGATACCAAATGGACCCTCAACATTGTTGCTTTTGTACGTTGCCACCTTGATTGCCAAATCTTAGGGGGCATGCTTTCACATAGGGTGATGCCACTACTCTTGTGCACACTTTTTTTTTAATAGATAAATCAAGGATTAATTCTGAAGTTATAAAGTGATTTCCAAGTGATATAATAGTAACATAATAGTAACATAACAGTAACATCCCATTTATATACGGGTGAGTTTAGATCGGTGAAACTAGATCCATAACTCGGGTGAGTCTTGTGCGCACTCATTTATCCTAGAGTATACCATAACTCTAGACCCATGTAAGGAGATCAGGTCGGAAATTTTGTCGCAATTGTAGTACAGTTAGATCGTTGGCTATGGTATATAAAAACTCCGCGATAATATAAAATTTTTCACAGCAAATTTAAAATCATGTTTAAAAAAATATAATTTATCTATTGGATTGAAAAGTTAGATTTTTATCTTCGACTTTAATAAGTTGGAATTGGTATCGTGTAAGTCTTTCTTCTTCTTGACTACTCGAGTGAGTATGCATATGGATTGGGTGCACAAAAACAAAGAAGAAAGGAGAAGAAAAGCAAAACAAATGAGGATGATTACTTTGACAATCATAGTGTAATTTTCCCACTAATAATAAATAACATCTCAATTTTTACCACCTATGGTGTTTAAGTGTTTTAAGGATAAGTCTTAACTTTTAACAAAACACTTTGAAGTCATTTTTAAAATTAATCATAATAGTACCAACCCCATGATTTTACTACTTGAAAACTAGATGATTGGATCCATTCCTATATAATGCACTCAAAAGTAAATGTAAAAATTTGTATAGTTGCTCCAACCTCTAAAAAGGGATTAAAATTACCTTTCCAGCCAAAAAAATTAGTGTAATTTTGCTATAAAAACACTAAAAATAGAGGTTTTAACTCGAAGAAAATATCGATTTCACTAACGCATCCAGATGGATTTAAAAATCAAATCTGACCCGGATAACACAATAATTCAAGCCGAAAATTTCTTTTAAGTTGTAAACTTAGGTAGTGAATTTGTGGAGCTAACACGGCTTAAGCCTGATTTAGTCCCTTCAAAATTCGTCACGACCTGAGTTGGACTTTGAAAGCAATACAAAATAGCAAATGTTATAAAATACAGTGATGTAGTTTTAAGCCGTTCATTTTGCTAGTGAACTCAAATTTTAATTAAACAAAGTTTTTTTCATCCAAAGATTATAAAGGTGTCCATATAGCAGCATGCACCAATCCTTTCGTGCACTCTTTCAAGGCAGATTCAAAATGTATACCAAGTATATATATCCCATGGTAACTCTGTGGTATTTACTCTTGGTCAGGACTCAGGAATCAGGATTAGCCAAGAAAACCTTTCCCGGAGGTAAATACTCCTCGGGCGACGGGGAATTGTAAAAATATACTATACCGGGGCCGTTAATGCGGGGATCAGTCAAGCTTTTAAGGTCTTATGTTGCCAGAAATCGAGGAAGACCGCGTTTTATAGACGGGTCATGTCATGTAATACTAGTCAGTGTCAGGGTAAATTCATTAACTATTGTGTAGTTTTGTCTTATGCAAGGCCTAGGTATGTTTTAAAGCAACACAAGATTCCCCCTAGCTAGTTTTAGGCCTTCATATAGTGGTAGTTGTGCCAAAAAAAGTTCTTTCAACTGAAAATCAAATTAGACAGTCAAGATTTTTCATACTAAAATGGGTGAATGTAATTTTTTATCCAACATAAAAGAAGAAAAATATAAGTATAATATATTTTTTTTATTTTTTTTATAAGCACATTATTTTCAAGTAAGTTAAAGATCTGTCTTAGTAACCTGACGAAGCAGATTGAACAAACATACCAGAGCATAATAGTTGTATTGTTTTTAGTCCATAAACCAGAGTGTGAGCTACCTTATTACGTGACCGAGATTGAAAAGAAAAAATACAGACAACTAAAAGGGAGAGAAATATTGAACATCCTTAAAAATAGTATCCGTTCACTGATCACCATCAAAACATCCTGCTAAAAATTGGTCAATCAGGTTCTTAGCGTCACTTTCAACAATAACATGCATGAGTTTCAGCTCCATATCTTTCTTGAGCATTACCTACGTAGCTCTAGCTTCAGATTCTTCAACTGACTCAACTTTAAAAGTGATAGACACACAAAAGGAAGCTTTGTTTAAATAATCCCTCATCATACCCTGCTCTATTGTTTATAGAAAAATCATCAAAGGCTCCATCCATCAGTGTTATATTTAATCCAGCCAAAAGGTGGGGGCACCCACTTGTCAAGACTCAAGACTACTGAGGGGATTTGAATGTTTGGTTTAGAAGATAAAATCATGGCTTTGGCTCTGCCTAAAACAACAGAATGTTGTTCTTTCTTACCATTAAATATCGGGTTGTTTCTATTACTCCAAATGTACCAAACAATGGTGGAAAAGAGACTATGAAGATCATTAGACAGTCTAGATTTAGAATCAATAAGCCAAAAGAAAAGCCAATCATGCAAAAAGCTATCAAGGAAAACAGAAGTATTAACACAGAGATTGGATAAAACCAAACATGACTAGCAAAAGGACAGAAAACCAAAGAATGCATAACAGACTCATGAGTGGCAGCACAATGAGGAAAAGCCACATCAACCATAGGCATTCTCGTCTGCAAGATAGTTCCGGAAGAAAGAGCATTCTTAGCATCCTTCCAAATAAAAATTTAGACACTATATGGAACTCTAAGTTTCCAAAAGCACTTTCAAAGAATGTTACTTGGAGCGGATCTAACTTCTCTGAGAATCAAGTAAGTATATTTAAAAATAAACCTTCCATTCTTAAAAAGATCCCAGACCTTCTATGCTAAAATTGTGTTCTCTTAATTTCAAAAGTAGACTTGTTTTATGTATAAATGTACATAAAACAAACCTATTTTTGTGGTAAGTTTAGAGCCTTTCAGCCTAGAGGCCGAGACAGAGGAAAATTTGGATATAGTTAATTAAGTTCACAGAAATTATGAATTATTTGTTGACAAATTGAGATTCATAACGTTGATTAACCATTTTCTCATATCAATCGTTTAATATGAACTTATTGATATAATTTTAAGCTTTTCCATTTTATTTTATTTTCTCTTTTGATGTTTTGGCTTTATATTTCCCTGTTTATATTTTTTTTTATAAATTATTTTAAGTAAAAAGAATATAAAATTAACTATCAATACTTAGTAATTTTACAATTTTACTCGATTTATATTTGTTATCGCTGTTTTTAAATACTACTACCTTTATATCTGGAAACGAGTTTCTACCATTTTTTATTTTAGTATAAATAAAATAATTAATAACTTCTTTTCTTAGAAACGGAAGCAATCATTAGATATGAAGTGCATTTTTCTTTTTATTCATAAATAAACATTTGGCATGACCATTATCTGTATCCTAGAAACACAGCTTGAAAACCGGACATGCATGAATGTGTAAATCCTCCGACAAGCTACACATAACACAATCTTGGAACTATGACAACCCAAAAACAACAGTTATTAGCAGTTAGTTCATGAACCATATAAATGTCCGTCCTAGTCTAATATTATCCAATATAATGAACATTATTAGTGTGATACCAAAGTGACAAAAAGATTTATGAAATTTTTTGAAGTGGCCAAGAAATGAATATACATGCACTTGATCCGACACTATTACAAAGGATATGACATCTTATCGTGATTCAAGGACCATAGATTTGTTATGTTCTCTATGCTGATTTTGCTTGTCTCTAGCTCTTCACAAATAATGTAGACTAGAACAAGTTCGAATCATTTGGGCGGAATTCATGGGTAATTTTGACATCATCTGAAATACTTAGAAAATAATAGGTGCAAAATTCCATGTCATAATGTCTTTGATTGGGGCTACTAAGCACTATAGATTGCCATAAGATAGGGGTGTAGCTGCGATTGCAACTTTAACCATTTAATATAGAACCAACGTTAAAATAGTATTGTTTCCTGATTTCCTCATTCTGGTTTCGGGGTGAACAGTGGGAACAATACAAAGACCCATATTCCACAAAAAAAAAAAATTACCTCAATGGAGAGGTTAGATTTAGTTTTACGGAGTAGTAACGTTTAACTTTCAAGATAAAAGATGTTGTCAAAAGTCATAGTTCCAGATTACATTTATGGGGTTGTTAGAATGCAATCTAGAATTAACTACGTAGCGCCAAATGGTTTGACATCAAAAAATTCACATTTTGTACCGAATCATTTTACACTTTAAATCATTTGACAACTTTGAATAACAATACGAGTGGGATGTTAATTCAGTATGATGTGTCCAGCTATAAATCTTAAATTTTGGAGGATAATAAGACTAAGCCTTAGGCATCTTTTAAATCAGAGGGAATGTTATATAAACCCCTCGTATGAGTGGGTTTGGAATAAATACCCTCCAGAGTTATCTTTTAAATAGACTTGATTCTAGAAGGATTATTTAGAAAATTTTATTTCCTTTTTAGCCTCTAATAAATAATACTCTTTCTGTTTCTACAAAAGTGCTACTATCACTTTTCTAGAAACGGTGGAAGTATCTTTTAATCGTTGAGGTAGAGAGACAAATTTTTGTTGTCATAAAATCAGATTCGGATCTAAAGTCTTTCGGAGAGATGGCCGAGTGGTTGATAGCTCCGGTCTTGAAAATCGGTATTATCTTAGTTGAATCTTAAATTGTTATCGGTTAAAGTTTTTATCCAACATCGTTATTGATTGGTTGTTCTTCATCAAATTAGAAACTGATATTGGTTGTTCTTCATCGAGATCAAAAATCAAATCTGAATCATAAAAAATGTTCATATAAAATTGTTATTGATTGGTTGTTCTTCATCAAAATCAGAATCTGAGATAGATAATTGTTCTTCATCGGAATCAGAAATTGAGTGCTCGGAAAAATTGTTCTTCTACTGAAATCAGTGGTTGTGCAGGCTCGATTTATTGAATTTCAAGACCTACCTTAGTTTTGTAGCTTTCGATTTGGTAGCAACGATTTTAAGAAGCTTGATTTTGTGTTGATTTGATTTTTTCGTTTAACTTCATCATTTGATTCATTGAATCTCTTAAACATGTACGATTTATTGTTGTACGATTTATAGGCACTCTATGCTGGTTTGATATCGTTTACATGAATATAGTCATACATATGATATCAGAGGTTCGCCCGGCCCTTTCAGCGTTCTATGTATATACAATACACACACATATATATGTGTGTGTGCTAACTTATATGTATTGAATTTCCTCCGAATTAGTGAGATTTTAGAGAAGTATTGGTGTTCTTATAATTCTCCCCAGACTCCCCGATCATACAATATATATATTCAAAATAAGTTTTTATTCTCGAATGAATGTCATGCTCTGAGACGGATGTCCACTAAACCGAAGAGTACAATTAAAATTTATGACAAATGCAATAATTCCTCAGCTGAATTACTTGGTATTATGTGTCAATAGCCGTGATTCGGCCAAAAATCCAATATTTGTGCAAAAAGATGAATGCAAAAAATGATTAAGGCTAGCACAGGATAGCACATAGGAAATGCACGGCCCGGGGACTAGACCAGCGCCAGACTTCATATGCACGATGCCGGGAATAACCTAGTACCAGACTCTTATGTACGACGCTGGGACTAACCCAGTGCAGACCTTTTATGCATGTATATGTGCTCGATGCTAGGTTAGCCCCAGTGCCAATCACTATTTAAATTCAACCAAAAATAATAGTTTTCTATGGTTTAGGAAGGAGCATTGAGTTTCTAGGGTTTGATATAAAATTTAAGTTATTGAAAGATTGAATTAGATTTCTGAAAGATAAAGTTTTTTTTATGAGATGGGATTTCAGAAGATATATTTGATTATGAAAGATTGGGTTTGAACCCAGGGATCCCGATCCAAAAAAGAAGAGAAAGAAGAAGAAAACAGAATAAAATAGGATATCAGCTTGTAAGAATAAAGAATTAGGTACATCCAGAAGAGAAGGTTCAATGGACAATTAAGCCCCCGACAATCCAATAAATTATAAGAATGTCTTGTTTATTTTATTTTTCTTTCACGTAACTAGGATTTAGTGCAACGAATATATCTGTTGCAAACCATAAAATTCAAATATCCCAAAAATCTGGATATGGTGTAGTGAATGCACACAGTAAATTAACAAGGTTCAATGAATACATTCAGGACTTAATTAAGAAGGCAAGAAAGGAGTGAAACAAATAATAGTATGTTAAGCATTAGGATGTACCTGCTGACGAGATTAATTTCAAAAAATATTCTCACAACTTTAGAGTTTTCACTGCAAGTGAAAACCAAAAAATCTTAAAATTAAACAAATTGCATAGTAGAAAAACATAAATGTAGAAGAATAACAATACTAAGAGCAACTTTAACGGGTATGGCATATCGGCTAATTTTCCAAATATATACGCACTGTGGGATGGGTAAACTGAAAAAATGGATTGACAAATTAGTATTTTAGGAGGCTTGTTCATCGTGACTCAAGTTGAGTCAATAGATTCAACTTGAGACGAGCGGCTCAGGTTGAGTCAACAACGGTCGAATTTTAAGGGCTTTTATCCAACAATTCTCATTTCTCTCCCTACAAATTCAAACAATTTCAACTACAAAAATATACCTTCTCCACTCAAAAATTCTTCTACTTTCACTTCAATCTTAATCTTTCCATCTCAAACTCCTAATCTCAGTATCTATAGAAAAAACTCTAAAAAAATGATTGTCAGAGTTCGTAGTCCTAAATATACTAAGAAGAGGATTTTAAATATTTGTAAATCATATGTTTTTCATAGCAAAGGAAATGTTCATAATGATCGTTCCATGTCGCACACGTCTTTTTGGCAGAACATTCTCACTTCGTTGTAAAAACGGGGAACCTGAGAAACCGTGATGCTCATGGATTGTCAGGTCGTTTTCAAGCAATTAGTCATTCAGTCACACATTTTACTACTCAGGTACGCAAACTAACCGCAGTAGGTTTAACAGTGAAACTACTGATAAGGTGGTCCAAATAACTCTAGCAATATGGAATATACCTAACGACAAACTTTTTCTTTACGAAACTTGTTTCAACATGCTTAGAGGTCTTCACATATTCGATCCATTTTGTTTCAACATCCTTAGAGATCTCTAAGAAAACATTTTTCAAATATTTAGATATTATATGTATCGTTATAGAAATAACTCAACATAATGAAAAAAAATACTGAAAATTTACTTGAACGAAGATTTTTTTTATGAAATATAGACAAAATTTGATGTATTGACCGTATCACCCTCCATCGAAACGATTATCATCAATTAGTCTACTGAATTCATTGATAAGCTCAAACCTAAGGTTCTCGATGAAGAAAATTGTGACCCGCATAAAAAGTTCAGTACTTTTGAGTGTTTACTTTCTAATACAAAGTGACTGAAGCTCGAGGGCTACTTAACCTCGAAGTGTCAACACAAGTAGTAATTCCAGTGAATGGAAGAACAAGAATTGAACCTGCAGTGCCCACGGAGTATTTCGGCAATTTAGTTTTTTGGGCTTATCCTAGTTTGAAGGTGAAGGACTTGTTGCAAAACACTAATGCATATGTCGCACAAGCAATTCGTGACACAATTGGCTGCGTCGGTAGTAGCTTTTCAAGTCGTTTATCGATTTCGGAGAAGAAGTCGAAGGTAAAGAGTCTCAAGAAGATAAGGAGCTAGATGCAACGATCCCACACTTTGGAAACACATATTGTCCAAATTTGGAAGTGGATAGCTGGTTGGTATATCCATTCCCTGAACTTGATTTTGGTGGTGGAAGTCCCCGTGTTATTTTTCGGGTACCGGCAAAGCAAACCGAAGGTTACATGAATTTCTTTCCTTCTTGCAATGGAGATGGTGGGGTGGATGCGGTACTCTCACTTTTGCCCGAACATGTTCAGGTCTTTAACCAAATTTCTCATTCTATCGACGACTAGCTAAAATTGCGAAAAGCTCAAGAACACATTAATAAAGAACTTGAATTCAATTAGATTGAAGATTTACTTTTACATTTTTGATCTTGAATCGATAAACTTGTCAAATTAAAACTCATTTTACAATCCATTTTCACAACAATATTATTTTTAGTAAACCCAAAGATTTTCATTTTACCGATGACTCTCGTCTTACTAGTCATGTCCAACACCCCGGAGATTGCATCTCTTTGTATATCAGGTGTGCTATATAGCCTCGCCGTATCCAACTCGAACGGCAAGTCCATTTGTTGCGTACGTCTTGGCTTTGCTTTCCCTGGCGGAATTGGAATTTCTCCTATTTGATTTTCTCTATAATAAAGAACCGTGGTACTATTGCTGTATTTGAATGTTGCAGCATTTGGATTCTTCATAGACACATCTGCAACCAGACTGACATTAAACTTCGGATCCGGTAACGTCGTTCCGCTGATCAATTTCAGTTCCACGACCATTAAGTTGTTCATCTTAATCTCTGGATCTCTTAAAAAAAGAGTAAAAAGAAGTGTTAGAAATACCGCGACGACTATTAAAACGGACACCGCGCATAACCCACAGCACTTTACGTAGTTCTTTCGCCGGAGCTTCAAACTTTTTGCATTCTCTCCATTTTCTTGGCTGTTGAATTGATTGTTTGTAGGCGATAATGATCTGATTTCTTCATCTTCCGCCATGACTTTTTTCTTTTTCTGCTTTGAAATGTCTTGAGACACAAAAACTTGTTTGAATATGAATGTAACGTTCAGGGTGTATTATTCGATCAAGTTATAGAAGTTGGTGCATTTTTTATTGACAATAATTTTGATTGAATTTCAACGTGGGCAACAACCCCATTCATGTTGTTGTTGACATGTTGCCTGTATGGACTCAAGATTTCTCCAAGATGGCTAATAGGGGTACCATTTTTCCTGGCGGTGTACCAAAATATATATGACAAAACATCACTTATAACTATTTTGGTACACCCACAAAAAAAGATAGTACCCCTATTAGCATGTATGGATTTTTTTTAATGAAGCAGGATTTTTCTTGTGGTTCCACATGAATCTTAAAAAAAGATGCCTAAGAGCGTCTACAGTGGGACGAGCAAAAGACGGAGTAAATCCAAATTTACTCTTTGATCAGCTAAAAAGTAATCACAGTGAGACGAGTAAATATAATTATAGTTCAGATTTTTTACTGTTTGGGACCAAATCTAATCCCAAATTTGGACCAAACCCAATTATGGTGGAGTGTTTGCCTAGCATTACGTTTCACATCAAGCGTTTAGTTAGCAGTATGTCTCTTGACAGGCGTCGCGGTGGAGTACGTCTCATGATCAAGCACAACTCGAGATCACGCCTGTAGTAGGCGAATATAAGAGCGCGCCCCCTGGACGTTAACTTATCCGAACGCTTGGCTTGAGGCGTTGACAAAATGTACGCTTGTGTTGGGCATTAACTTACGCAAGCCCCTGGAATCTAACATCAGTTATCTCAGGCGTTGCTCAACTCGTACTCCCCACCATGCGTAGAG
Organism: Papaver californicum; assembly: GCA_023531435.1. Lineage (NCBI taxonomy): Eukaryota > Viridiplantae > Streptophyta > Magnoliopsida > Ranunculales > Papaveraceae > Papaver > Papaver californicum. The sequence continues at coordinate 242,825 of JAJJMC010029015.1, forward strand.
ATATGCATACGCCTGTCATTTAGGCATACAGTTATAGGAACGTCTGTCATCAAGCGTTCATGTAGGTGTACGTCTCTGTCTGAGTTTTGATCAAGCGTCCGCCCAAACCAAGCGTTTCAGTACGCAACCGCTCAACGAACAGACGTCTCTCTACGCATGCGCCCAATTTCATATGTAAATCCTGTTAACGCTTGACTTAATTATGCTTGTCCACCACTACGTGTGAGACGGACTATAACCAAAAAATTGTAGTTTTTACTCTTTGGTTATTCTCTTTGGTCGCCGCATGACTGTGGATGCTCTAATGGTATTGATATCCCATATTATACGCCAGACAGCCATCCCAAGACGATTCGTTCCTCAAATTATCAACAAATGTAAAAAAATTAAGAAATTTAAAAGTATAATAGTAGCTTTATATACATATATTTATGTTAACAGGTACCGGATAATTATCCTATAAGATAGTAGTATTCTTGTATTCGTATCCGATAAGGAATAATTATCCGATAACGTATTCGTATCCGAATCCGATATCCGAAACCTCGGATAATATATTAAATTTTCGGTACGGACTCGGACAGATATCGGATACTCGGGTATCCATTGACAGGCCGATCTATATATATGCCTCCAGCGGCTCCACGCTTTTTCATAAGCTTTTGGGGGTGCCATAGATCAGTGGGCCATTTGATATGTTATTGCCAATGATCAATTGCCACCTCAGTGGATGCAGGAATTAGCTTGACACGGTTGGAGCATTTTTGCTCGAATCGCCACCGACTACATTCAACAAACCCATGACAACCTTAACCATAAAGCCTTGGACCATCAAGTGAAGAGGTTGCATCGTATCTGTTTGGCATTTGGCTCTCAGCTCCATTTTTCATCAGGTTGCCGTTCCCTAATGCATCCAGATCGTACGGACATGTAGTATAACTTTTTGACTAACAACAAAACAGAAATCAGTTGCAAAATTCTGCCATTCAGTCCAAAGTAGAGTAAAATTCTGTTTCTAGCATGAAACAATTTGTTGAGTTTTGTACCAACACACAATTTACTACTGGGTGGGGGAATCTGCAACTTTTACATTCACCACTTTCAAGTGATATGCATGATCATTTCATTTCACACCTATAGATATGTTTACTTAGAAGTAAAATTCATCTGTCTCTAGCTTCTAGTTTGTAGCCTTGACATATTATTAGCATTTTTTACTTACTAAGAAGAAAAATTACTGGAGACTTATGAAGATGAATCATCAAGACTGGGGTGTTTTCGAAACTGTTATGAAGTTAATGATCGTGTTATCGGTTTTCGTTTATGCCTCATCTGCTACTGAATACACTGTTGGTGGTGAATCCGGTTGGGCTCTTGCTTCTGATGTGCAAGCTTGGAGCTCTTCACGCACTTTCAGTGTTGGAGATACACTAGGTTTTGAATTCTCTTAATCACCCAACTGCGCTAATTTGATCATATATTTGAACTGATTTTTTTTTTATGAATTATAAGCTTGCTCAAGTTCTTTTAAATGTTCAAACGCAGTGTTTGTGTATAAGCCAGTTCACAATGTGCTTGAAGTGAACGCGTTTGCATACAACGCATGTACCTTGGACAACCCGATCAATGTAACCGATGGAACGAATACCACTGTCACTCTTGACACTTTGGGTACGAGGTATTTCATTTGCGGAACTCAAGGTCATTGCAGCTCTGGATTGAAGGTCAAGGTTGTTGTGAACTCGACAGACTCGTCAGGCTCAGGGGACAGCAGCATTACTGATGGTCGCCGTCCTCCTCCTAGTGTCCGTTCACCACCATCTCCTCGTCAATCACCTCCTCCTCCATCAAACACTCCTGGTAGTACTCCTGGTATCGATGTTCCCTTCCCTGAACCCCCTGCTGGTCCTAATGGTTGTCCATCTTCAGCAACAAAGACCACCCATCAGTTTATAATAACTTCTGTAATCAGTCTAGTTCTGATCAAACTGCTGATCATTTACTAGTAAACTACGTTCATATGTCGAGTCCTACTATACTTTACTTAATATCGTTAGTGTGCTCACTGGTCAGTTGTGGCTAATTCAGTGATTCTGATAGTAGATTAGTTACTTATTATGTTAAGATCGAGTCCTTAGTCCTGTTTCGAGAGTCAGTTAGTGTTGTTCACTACCCATCTACTTCAATGAATACTAGTTTATGGTTCAGTTATTTCTGGGTCTTCCACTGTAGAAAGCTCGTTTTGTAGAAGGCTCATTAAACGTTCTCGCTTCACCGGAATGCCTTGAAATGAGATTTACCGAGGAGAGCAAGAAAAGGAAATAGATTATGATAACAATACAACTTAGCTCGAACACAGTTAAGTTCAGATTTTATGGAAAAAGAACAAACAGAATAATAACTGGTTCTGACAACAGAGAACTGCCAGCATTAGTAAAAGATAGGAATAACAACTCCCACATTTCCTTAACTAGTGTAGTGGTTTGTCTTTCTAGTTATAGAAATGATTAGAAGACTGAGAATAATACAAAGAGAGTCTACACATACTCACACTACTCTGGGGTCATGAACTCAAGCGCACAACTTGATCAAGCATACCCGAAAGGAGGAACCCGACGTTTTGAGGAGCTTTACATTAGAAAGTTTTTGATAAAGTTTGATTAAAGGAGCATGTATTCTCGCAGAATCCTGGTCGTTAATGATTTCAATATCTGCCTCAACTAGTGACAGGAAGCTATCGAGAACAAAGTCTGCCGGTGTCTCTGCTGCATAGTTAATGGTCAGCAGATTTGGTGCGAAAACCTTCAATGTCTGATGAAGCAGATCACAATGCCTAATGGACAAGTGCTTCAGTGTACGAGATGTATAAATAAAAAAGTTTTCAAAGTCACAGTCAACCAAGCTTAACTCTTCAAGGATGGGACAGTTGGAAAAGATTTGTCCAGTCAAGTTTTCATTCACAAAGTCTATATATGTGAGCCGAAGTATCTTGATACTTGGAAAAGAAATTGTGTTTGGGAGATAGAGAATGCCTCGTATTCCAAGTCCAACACTACCAATGAATCGCATGTAAAAAATGATAGAGGAAATATAAATGTATTAGAGTGTCATTTCATTTATTATCTTTATGTTTGTTTAAGTGTCAACTAGGTGTAAGTTACTTTTAGTCTATCTTTTGTATATCCTATATATATGAGGCACTATTTGCTTTTAGGGTTTAATCTGATCAATAACAATGTAGATCTTTAATCTTTCATGGTATCAGAGCCTCCAAGCCTTACGGCGTCAGATCTTGGAGGTAAACCTAATTTTCACTACCACTTCCATTAAATCATCATCTCTTCCGCTTCTTCCTTGTCTCAGACTCAATCAACAACAGATCAAATTTCTTCTCGAGCTCAAACCTATTTCAGCTTCACTAATTTCTCTGCCAACAGACCATAACCCATTTCTTCATAGCTTCACTACCATCAATCTGAAACTGAACTTGGTTTCTCACCGATTCTTCTCAGGTTCGAGCAAATTACTTCTCTCGAATTCAAAGCCCCATCATCTAACAACGACCATACATCCAAGGTATATTTTAGTCTTAATCTTTATTAAAAAAAAGGGGAAGTTTCTTGCATTCTTGGCTACATACTACAAAAAGAAATTTGTGAGAAATGTTGGTGGCGAGATGAGAGAAGAAAGAAGACAGTGAAAGATTCAAACTAGATGAAAAGAAAAATAGGGTTCACTGATGGGTTAATGTTCGAGTAGATCTGTGTTTGCTGTGGCTCGATTCTGAAGGGGCTTGTGATGAATCTTGGGTTTGATTAGTGGCTGAGTTAATTGCAGGAAATGGTGATTGAAGAATTTACTGTTGCTATAAGAACACAGGGTAGAGGGGCAGCAGGGAGAAGTTAGGGGTCGTAATGGAAGTATGGTTTTGCTGCTGGTGTTGAATGATGGGTTCTCATCTAATCTTGTCAATAATTTAAGATCTAGAACTGGTGGTATTTTTTTTTATTAGAAAGAAGTGACATTGTGGTGTTTGTTGTTTGATTTTGTGGTTTGAATTGAGGGTTTGATATAAATTAAGAGATGGGAAGGTTGGTAATACTGTTGGCCTGAGAATGAGGTTTGATATGGAAAATGGGTATGTGTTTGATCAATTGAAGTTGTTTCTGTGAGAATGGAGATGAACTGAGTTTTGAAGGAAATATAGAACGCGAGAAGAACAAGAGGGTTGTTGTTGTCTATATTTGTGGATGTGTGTCTTGGATTAGATAGTGTTTAACATCCTGAGTGTACTAGAAAGAATGGGTTCTCTTTAGATATGAATTTGCAGGTTAACTGAGCTAGAGAAGAGGGCCGAATAAACAACAAAGATCTACCTCTAAGGACTGGAATATGGTACGCTAAGTGTTTGAGAAATTGTATCAAAGAAATCAAATAGGGTCTGTGTGTTTCCTGGGTTTGTGTGAGTTGGACTAGGTGCTTAGCAAGCATAAGGGTAGTCACGTTTGAATCTGAAATGGTGCTGCTGTATATGGGTTTTTTCGTTGATGTTGTGGCTGTGATTTACAGGGAAGAACATTTGGTTAGACAATGAAGAAGCAGCATTAACAACTTCTGAACAACAACAATTATGTCTCTTAACCAACAGAGAACTGTGTCTCTTAACCAACAGAGAACAACAACATTTGTGTCTCTTAACCAACAGAGAACAACAACATTTGTGTCTCTTAACCAACATAGAACAACAACATTTGTGTCTCTTAACCAACAGAGAACAATAAGTTTGATTATGGATGAACATAAAATGGATTATGGGGTCCTTCTTTATGAATTTTGACTTCCAGAAAATGGATTATGGGGTCCCTCTGGATTTCGACAACCTTACAAACAATCTGTACATACCAACTTATGAAGGGGAATTCCGACTTCCTCAAAAAACTTCTGAAGAGGCATTCCGACTGTCTCAAACAATTTCTGAAATGGAATTTCGACTTCCATAAATAAAACTCAACAACCTGAAACCTGAAGGGTGATTTAAACCTCTCTAAAGGTCAAACTGATGCAATCAAATAGTATAGCATCTGTTTGAGGGGGAGTATTAGAGTGTCATTTCATTTATTATCTTTATGTTTGTTTAAGTGTCAACTAGGTGTAAGTTACTTTTAGTCTATCTTTTGTATACCCTATATATATGAGACACTACTTGCTTCTAGGGTCTAATCTGATCAATAACAATGTAGATCTTTAATCTTTCAAAAGGGTTTTTCATTTTCAGATATGGAAAGAACAAGCTCTTCAACTTTACGCTTTAAAATACTTTATACTTTTGAACCATCTGTTAACTCGGGTTTCGTCAAAAAATTCACCAACAGTAAGAAAAAGAAACCATGGGACAGAGAGTAAAGAGTCTATACGGCATTAAATTATATACTAGAAAATAAAAAAATGGCCAATCGAAAGCCGATTTAATAATAAAAATAATTCAAACGGCAAACTAAGTGCCTTGCGTTTTCATTTTCATTTTGCATGGCAAACAAAGAGCCGTTTAGCATTTGTTTTTTTCAAACGGCAAACCAAAAATCGTGTAATGAAGACCTTCACTTTCTTCACCGACCAATTAAGAGTTTGATTGAGTTTTGGATGAAAGGAGATTTTCCTCTACCATAGAAGGACCAAATCTAATCAAACTTTCAATTTAAATGAGTCTCAACCCCATAGACTCAGCCATGTCAACTGTGAATGAGCATTGAGTCCTACGGCTACGAAGATGTGAAGCTCACATACGAGAAAATAACACTTTCATTTTTTCGTTTTTTAATATGATTTATCGTAACTACAAAAGATGGCACAACTCCTTATTTAATGTAACATTTTATACAATTTATTTTTTCTTAAGTTAAAATGATGGTTAAACGAGATATTATTTCTTGTTAAAGTGATTTTTTTTCTGTGAAAAATGATTTCTCACGGAAACAGTGATTAGCATGTATTTTTCTATATTTTTACGAAACGTGCCTGCGATTGACACTTTACGTTCAATCTTATCTTTTTAAATCTGTTATGTTTGTACGGAGCCTAGTAGTGCATGACCCGGTTCACATTAGACCCGATCTGACTGACGGCCTGTTGAAAAATTAAATGAGATTTTTTGAGAGGTTTGTTTATGAAACGGAGGGACGGGTCGACAGGCCCGGACCGGAGAGTTGCCCTATCTAGGGTTTGTATCTTATTACTATCGTATCATCGTTATATTCCTCTGGAACACTACTTTCGTGATCATAGTGAAACCGCCGCTCCTTGGATGTAGCCTAATTTGGGTGAACCAAGTAAATATTGTGTGTCTTTGTTTTTTATTTTTTGTTTTTGTTTTCTTTATAGCATCGATCCTAACAACTGGTATCAGAGCTAGATTCGTGAACAATTTTGGGAAGAATCGATGGCAGGAGGAGAAGACGACAGAACGACAGAGAAAGGGGCGTCAACATCATCTGCGATAGGGATCAGATCTGCAAACGTAATCGAAAAGTTTGATGGGTCAGATTTCGCGTACTGGAGAATGCAGATTGAAGATTATCTCTATCGGAGAAATTTGCAGCAACCTTTATTGGATTCAACGAAGCCATATGGGATGTCCGAGGCAGATCGGAAACTCCTAGATCGACAAGTTCTAAGGGTTGTTCGATTATCCCTAGCCAAGTCAGTTGCACACAATGTTGTGAAAGAAAAGACCACTGCTGGCCTGATGGCGGCCTTGACGAGTATGTATGAAAAACCGTCGGCGAATAACAAGGTGCATCTGATGAAGAAGCTGTTCAGATTGTACATGGCAGAGGGCGCTTCAGTTACAAAGCACTTGAATGAGTTCAGTGAAATCGTGAATGCTTTATCATCTGTCGAGATCGAATTTGATGATGAAATTCGTGCCCTAATCCTTTTGGCTTCTCTACCCAACAGTTGGGAAGTTGTGAGAACTGCCATAAGTAATTCCTCCGGCAAAGAGAAGCTAAAGTATAATGACATACGCGATCTGATTCTGGGTGAAGAAGTTCGAAGGAACTATAACGTCGAATCAAGAGGCAGATCATCTCAGAAAAATCAGAACAAAGGGAGATCTAAATCAAGAAGAGCGCGGAGCAGGAGCCAATCTAGAGGTCCGCGGGGTCCGGCTGGATGCTGGAACTGTGACCAGATGGGCCACATACAGAAGTGGTGCAAAGAACCTAAGAAGAACGGGAATTAATATGCAAATGTTGTTACAGAAACCATGCAAGATGCCTTACTGCTTTCTGTTTAAAGTCCCATGGACTCTTGGGTTCTCGACTCAGGAGCTTCTTGGCATACCACTTCAAGCCGAGAACTTTTTGTTAACTATACTGCAGGTAACTTCGGGACTGTCTATTTAGATGATAATAGACCACTTCAGATAGTAGGCATTGGAGAGATAAAGCTTAAGCAGGAAAATGGATCATCCTGGAGAATTACACAAGGTTAGACATGTTCCATAGTTAAAGAGGAATCTGATTTCTATTGGGCAGCTTGATGACGAAGGGCATGGTGTTTATTTTGGAAGTGGTAGATGGAAGGTGACTAAGGGAGCTATGGTATTATCTCATGGTTACAAGACGGGTACTCTTTATATGTATTCAAGTCCGAAAGACTTGTCTATTGTTGGCATGGCAGCAGTAGATACAGTTGCAGTTGCTGAATCTAGTGATACTCTTTGGCACCAAAGGCTTGGGAATATGAGTGAGGGGCATGAAGATACTTCAGTCGAACGAGAAACTACCAGAATTGAAGACCATTGATGTTGGTATGTGCGAGAGTTGCATCCTTGGGAAGCAGAAGAAAGTCAGCTTCGTCAAATGCAGTAGAGCTTCAAAACCAGAAAAGTTAGAGTTGGTGCATACTGATTTGTGGGGACCATCTCCAGTTCCATCACTTGGTGGATCATTATACTACATCACATTTATTGATGACTCGACTAGAAAGGTATGGATTTATTTTCTGAAAAATAAAGTGATGTATTTGATATATTTAAGAAGTGGAAGGCTTTGGTAGAAAATAAGACAGATTTGAAACTGAAGTGCCTAAGATCAGATAATGGGGGTGAGTATATTGATGGTGGGTTCAGAGAGTATTGTGCTACAAATGGAATCAGAATGGAGAACACCATCCCAGGGACACCACAACAGAATGTTGTAGCTGAGCGCATGAACCGGACCCTAAATGAACGTGCTAGAAGCATGAGGTTGCATGCTGGGTTTCCAAAAGTTTTTTGGGATGATGCAACCAACACTGCAGCTTATATGATCAATAGAGGACCATCAATTCCGTTGAATTTCAAATTGCCATAGGAGGTATGGAGTGGTAAGGAGGTAAATCTTTCTTTTTTGAAAGTATTTGGCTTCTTGTCATATGTACATGTTGATGCCAATGCTAGAAACAAACTTGATCCCAAATCCAAGAAATGTTTCTTTATTGGCTATGAAGATGATGTTTTTGGTTATAGATTTTGGGATGCAGAAAATCAGAGAATTATCAGAAGTAGGAATGTCATCTTCAATGAGAAGGTTATGTACAAGGACAAATCAAATGCAGTTGAAGAAACAGAGGCACCAGAGGTAAAAGATTCTGCTTATGTTGATTTGAGTGAGATTTCTAAAATCAGTGTGCATGAAAAGGTTGTCCAGAACTAGGAAAATGAAGTGCCTGAGATAGAGCATGGTAGTCCAGCTTCTCCAAACCCCATTACTCCGGTTCCCACTCTTAGGAGAAGCAGTAGGGTACCCAAGGCAGTGGATCGTTATTCACCTCTCTTCAGCATATCTTGTTGTCAGATGGAGGTGAGACTGAAAATTATGATGAAGCTTTGCAAGTTGAGAATTCGAGCAAGTGGGAGTTAGCATGAAAGATAAAATTGATTCTTTGCTCAAGAATCATACTTGGCAGCTAACCGAGTTACCAGAAGGGAAGAAAGCTTTGCATAATAAATGGGTGTACAAAGTAAAAGAAGAGCATGATGGGAGTACACGTTACAAGGCCAGGCTTGTTGTGAAGGGTTTTCAGCAAAAGGAAGGTGTAGACTATACTGATATTTTTTCTCCAGTTGTGAAGCTAAATACAATAAGATTGGTTTTGGGAATTGTGGCTGCACATAACCTATATCTTGAGCAGTTAGATGTGAAGACTGCATTCCTTCACGGTGATTTGAAGGAAGACATTTATATGGTGCAACCACAGGGCTTTGCAATACAGGGAAAGGAGAATCTAGTTTGCAAATTGAATAAAAGCTTGTATGGTTTGAAACAAGCTCCAAGGCAGTGGTATATGAAGTTTGGCAGTTTTATGGGTACCCCCGGCTTTACTAAATGCGAATCAGATCATTGTTGCTACATAAAGAGGTTTGAAAACACTTTTATGATTTTGCTGCTATATGTGGATGATATGCTTATTGCAGAGCCTAGCAGTGAGAAAATAAATGATCTAAAGAAGAAACTGTCAAAGCAGTTTGCAATGAAAGATTTGGGAGCTACAAAGCAAATTCTTGATATGAGGATCACGAGAGATAGCAATCATGGTACCTTGAAGCTGTCGCAGTCAGAATATGCGAACAAGATTCTGAAGAGGTTTAACATGGAGAGTGCCAAACCAGTGAGCACGCCTTTGGGTAACCACTTTAAGCTAACCAAAGACCAGTCACCTAAGACAGCAGAAGATGAGGCTTATATGAAAAGGTTTCCTTATGAATCGGCGATTGGGAGTCTTATGTATGCTATGGTTTGCACCAGACCAGATATTGCACATGCAGTGGGAGCTGTGAGCAGGTACATGAGTAATCCAGGAAAGCAACATTGGGAGGCAGTCAAGTGGCTACTTCGGTATTTGAAGGGTACTGCAAATACATCACTTTGCTTCACAGGTTCTAGTATGAAGTTGCAGGGTTATGTTGATGCTGACTTGGCTGGAGATATTGATAGTAGAAAGAGTACTACTGGGTATGTGTATACTTTGAGTGGTATTGCTGTGAGCTGGGTTCTAATTTGCAGAACATAATAGTATTTTCTACTACAGAGTCAGAATATGTTGCTGCTACTGAGGCGAGCAAGGAGATGATATGGTTACAGCTTGTTTTGGGTGAATTGGGAATGAAGAAAGGAAATGGAGTTTTGCATAATGATAGTCAGAGTGTTGTTTTCTTAGCGAAGAATCCAGCATACCATTCCAGAACCAAGCACGTGGATATTAAATATCATTTCATTCGATCTTTAATAGAAGATGGTCAGTTGACACTTGAGAAGATTGATGGAGCAAAGAATCCAGCAGACATGTTGACAAAACCAGTGACCCTTGAGAAACTGAAGCTGTGTGCAGCTTCAGTGGGTCATCGAGCTTGATGACTGGTTAAGAGAGTTGCTGCGGTGATCGGTGTGTTTTGAAGTTTGTTCAGAGTGGAGTTAGGGCGCGTTGTGATGTGACCAGTCCCCAAGTGGGAGATTGTTATGTTTGTGTGGAGCCTGGTAGTGCACGACCCAGTTCGCATTAGACCCGATCCAACTGGCTGCCCGTTGGGAAAATAAATGACACTTTTTGAGAGGTTTGTTTATGAAACGGAGGGACGGGCCAATAGGCCCGGACCGAGAGTTACCCAATCTAGGGTTTGTATCTTATTATTATCGTATCATCGTTGTATTCCTCTGGAACACTATTTTTTTGATCATAGTGAAACCGCAGCCGCTCCTTGGACACGTCTAATTTGGGTGAACCAAGTAAATCTTATGTGTCTTTATTTTTTGTTTTTATTTTTTTTATAGCATCAATCCTAACAAAACCGTCGGTGTATACAACACATTGACGAGGTTTTCTTTTGAAAACGATTTAGTTACTTTATTATTCCAGTACTTTGAGGTTTAGTTTTGTGAGGATTTTTCAAATGCCCTCACTTCAATAATCACTATACTAAAATGCAATTGATGTTTTGAAATTAACTAGTATACCGTACGTTTGACCATTCCTGTCCAGTTAAACACCTAAATCGTGAATCCTTGAATTGTTTGAGTTGAAGTGATTCTGATTTGGTGTTGGCCGTGAATCAACCAGTCGCTCATAGTTCTTGACACTGCACTTCCTTTCGCCCCTGATGTAAGTTTTGTTGATTAATCTCCAAGAATAATAATAACTGAAATACACCATTGAAATCAAAATCTCCTTCTATACTATCTAAGGTTTTGATTTCTGTTTCCAATTTTTCCTAATATTATTAATTATTAGCTAGAGTTTTTAATTTTGACTCTATACATCACAATTTCGTGTGTGTGTGTGTGAAATTAGCTAGAGTTTTGATTTCATACATCGTAATTTCGTTTTTGTGAGTTCGAGTCCTACTATAGTTTACGTATTATGGTTAATCAGGGGACAACAACTCTAGATGACAAAACATCAAATGTTAAGTTCAAATCAGGGGACAACACAATTAATGAAAGTGACAGTAATGCATAGGTTATTTTATCAGATATGTTTATGCCAAATTTCCCATTGACATCAACAACCAATGATTTGATAAAAAACAGTTAATAGAAAGATTTTAAATAACATTTTGATACACAAAAACCTCTTTAAAATCAATTAATCAGAATGATTTCAATTAACCATTTATTTACAAATCAGATATTTGATCAAATTACAGTTTCAAATTCGTAATCTTTTTAAGTACCCAAGATGAATCATGATCATGGAACTTTTAAATTGTATATTACACCATGAATACATACCTAATGATTTTCTTTCTTCTTCTTCGATTAATCTTCCTTAGCCTATTTTTCTCTTAATTTTCCGACTTTTATTGCTGTGATATTAGGATCGTTTACCATGGAGGAAATAAATGCCAGTGCATCAGCATGTCGATTTTTGTCTCGGGACAGATGCTGAAAAATAATATTTGGGATTTGATTTGCTAAGATTTGAGCAAGGTTTTTATATTGTACTAAATTTTCATCAAGTGTTTGATATTTTAATTCGACTTGTCTCCTGTGGTTTTTATATTGTACTAAATTTTGAAAGTTTGTTGAGTTAAGAATATCTTGTGGGTCCTCTTCCTCGCCTCCTGGTAATCCTTTAACATGATAAAAAATGAATTATTATATGTGATGAAAATTTTAATGAAAAAGTTATAAATAAGTTAATTTCTTTTTTTCCACCTATCAGACCTTGAATTTCATATTCTTCTTCAATCGGGAAATCCGCAAGGAAGTCAGCTAAAACTTGAGATTTTTGTGCGGTTTGCAACTCATAAATGATGTTGAATTGTTCTAGCTGGGCGTTCCATTTTGCGATCCTTCCTACTTTTCCTGTATTCTTTAATAATGATTGTAACGGTGCCTTGCTCGGGACACGAACATAATGTGTGAGAAAATAAGTACGTAACTTTTGAGTGGCAAAGATTAATGATAAAATGAGTTGTTCGATTTTTGTGTAATTTCTTTCTGCAGAATTAAGGGTTTTGCTGATATAATATATTGGCTTTTCTATTTTCTCATTAGTACGTACCATCACTGCACTGATTGCATCTTCCGTTTCCGCTATGTACAAAGTTAATATTTCTTCAGGTTCCGGTTTCTGTAATGCTGGCAATGTAGCCAGATGTTTTTTTATGTTTTGGAAAGATTGTTCACATCGATCGTTCCAATCAAATTTATTTTTCTTCTTGAGTACATCAAAAAAGGGTTTGCACTGTTCTGATGATCTAGCAATAAATCTGCTTAAAGCAGCCAAACATCCATTAAATTTCTGTACACTTTTAATGCTGTTGGGTGATGGCATGTCTGTTATTGCTTGAATCTTTGATGGATCAACTTCAATTCCATTTTTTGTAACCAAGTAACCCAAAAAACGTCCCGAAGTAACACCAAAAGTACACTTCTCCGGATTAACTTTCATCTTGTATTTTCGTAATGCACCAAATATTTCAGTGAGGTCTTGTAGATGATTGATAGATAATTTGCTCTTTACCAACATATCATCCACATAAACTTCTAGTATTTTTCCGATCCAAGGTTTAAATATTGCATCAACCAATCGTTGATATATTGCTCCCGCGTTTCGTAATTCAAACGGCATCCTGGTATAGCAATACAACCCCCGGGGAGTGAAGAACGCTGTGTTTTCTTGATCAGCTTCTGCAAGTGCAATCTGGTTGTATCCCGACTGACCATCCATAAAATCTAATGCCTCATGGCCTTCTACTGCATCTACCAACTGATCAATGTTGGGAAGTGGATAACTATCTTTTGGACATGCTTTATTTAAGTTCGTGAAGTCTATACAAATTCTTACTCCACCGTTCTTTTTTGGAACGATCACCATATTAGAAATCCATGTTGGATATCGCACTTCTAGAATGAATCCTGCATTTAAAAGCTTTGCTAATTTTTTTTCTACTGGATCGTGATACTCCGGTGCAACCTTTCGTATCCGTTGCCTAAATGGTATAACATCGGGATGTATTTGTAATCCATGTTGTACAATACTTGGATCGATCCCGGGCATATCTTCCATCTTCCATGCAAATATATCTACAAAATCACGAAGTAGCTTGATTAAACTTTGCTCCATGTCTTCTTTCATCAATGTTCCAATTCGCACTTGTTTAGGCCATTCTGAAGTTCCAATATTTATGATTTTAGTTTCTTCTACAGAAGTGAAAATTGGTTTTGGATTCCCGATCGAAGTTGGAGTTCCCTTTAATTGCTATGAAGGTCCTTCGAACTGCTGACTTGTTGAATTTTCTTGACTCTTAGTGCTTTCTCCTAATTCATTTGTTGCTTTTTGTTCGATGTTTCTTTTCAAGTATTGATTTATCTCCTCTTCCTTTGCTTCGATCTTACGGTCTTTCTTCCTTTCACGCTGTTGTTGTTCCCGTTCTTCATGCATTATTACTTCCGCCATTATACAAAACTTCGCATCATCTTGATCTCCCTTCATCTCCATTTCTCCTTGCGGTGTTGGAAACCGCAAATATTGATGATAAGTTGAAATTACACCTTTCAACTGGTGTACCCATCGTCTCCCGATTATTGCATTGTACGGGGATGGAGCATCTACTACGCTGAATCTTGTCAAGATGTTAATTGGTCCAGCAGATACTTGGAAATCAATATCTCCTTCAGGTCTTGAAGCCATTCCATTGAACCCATAAATAAGGGGACGGGATTAATTGATCTTTTGTGAGTCCCATTTTTCAAAATGTGTCATGAAACAACACGTTTAAGGAACTGCCCCCATCCAAAAGAATTTTTCTAACGTTCCATCCTGACATTAGCAATGTAAGGACCAAAGGATCATTGTGCATCTCAATTTCTTGATTTACTTCCTCTGCTGAGAAAGTTAACGGGGATGCCATCCAGTCTTCCCAAGCTTCAGTTATCCTTCCTGATACTTTAAAGATTTCATGATCTCGAATCCTCTTGCACAACTTTTTATTGATTGCAACGTTCATATCTGTATCTCTTTTTTCTGAAAATGATATCATATTGATGGTGTGTTCGTTATATGGGATATGCACTGCTTTGCCTTTGTCGGGTCTTGCTATTGGTTCGGGCCTTTGAATATATTCTTTCAACTCTCCTGCATCTATCATTTTTTGTACTAGCATAATAAAATTCCTGCAATTATCTGTTGTGTGCCCTTTATAACAATGGTACTCACAATAATCTTTCGAACGTTATGTGAACTCAGGCTGATTGCCTTTTGATGGTGGCCACTGAAAATCTGATTTATTTTTTATGATTTCGAATAATTCAGAATATGAGATATTGAGTTTTGTGAACACTCTTTCTTGAAATCGCTGAAATTTTTTTTTATTATCCCCTTGCCGTGTGCGCTTTGATTCCCTTGGTTCAGATTTATGAGGGAATTTCTTTTTTTGTTCTGGTGATACTTCGATTGAATTTGTCCTTTTCATGTTTCTTTGATTTCGTGAATTACTTCTTGGACCTTGTTCTTGCACATCTTGCAGTCTTGCACATGTTTCTATTATTTCCCTGAGCTGTCCCTCGGTCTTGGGATTGTTACGATGAATTTCAATAAAAAGTTGACATCTCCGATCAGCGATTCCCCACTTATAATGATTGATCGATGTACTTGAATCTATATCTCCAATTGTTTGACAAATTGTATGCCATCGGGCCGTATATGACCGAATCGTTTCTTCTGGCCACGATGTAAGGGAATATAATCTGTCTACTCCCGAATCAACGGGCTTGTTGTACATGTATGCTTCGAGAAATTTCCTCACTAATTGTGAATAACATTGAATGGAACTTTCTGGCAATCTGTCATACCATAACAATGCTGAACCTTTCAAACTTTATGGGAAGCATCGGCACATTATTGCTTCGTGTCCGTCCCATCATGACATCACTCGATTATAATATTTTAAATGTGAGGTCGGGTCCTTCGTACCATCATAACATTCAAATACAGGGATACTGTATTCTCTTGGCAATGGAACACATGTCAACTGCTGAGCCAGCGGTGTGCGCTTGGCTTCTTTCAGCACCTCTTCTATTCTTCCCCCTTCTTTATTTTTTAATCCTTTTATCTCTTCTTTCATTTGCTCCATTGCTTCAATACATTTTTTCCATTGTGCACGTTGAATTTCTTGATTTTCCCGTTGCCTCCTAGCCCGTGATGATGATCCTACTAATACCATTCTCTGATCTTGATTTTCCTTTTCATTTCTGGGTGCACGCCTTCCAGAAATTGCTTCTTGATTTCGTGACCCTGTTGCAGCCTGTCTTTGCTCACGTTGAATCGCATTTTTTCAAAGCTTGATTTTCTCTGGTTAATAATTCGATTTGATTATGACTGGCCCTTTGTTCTCTTCTTATTTCATTCATTTCTTTCATCATATTTTGAAGATAATTTACATCATTTCTTGAATTCTCATGATGTGACGACTGATTTTGAGATATGGTATTTGGTGTTAATTCATGGATAGGTGAATGATTTCCTACATCACTCTGTTGTTGTTCTGGCTCACTCTCTCCTTCCCTTTGTCTGTAACTTTGTCTGTCATTACTATCTTGATTTCCAGAGTCTGCTTCTTGAGACATATTTCTTCTGGATCCTTTGTTTGATTATTTCTTTCTTCCCTTGAATTCTAATGATCTTTTAAAAGTTAGCCATATAATTTCTCAACAGATTATTTAATAAAGAAAGTGACAGAAACTAGTTTTCTGATCTTCTAAAAATCTATCTATACTTTTTAATAAAAATGATTTGTATTATTTACCATGAATCCTTTAAAACGCATATAATAGGAAATCAAACATTTAAACAAATCCATTCAAACTTAAAAGTTTTTCTTTTCAATGACATACAATTTCCATTTTTCACATCACATAAAGGTTATTATGCAAAAGAAATCACTTGCTGGCTAAAGTTAAATTAAGCCAAAATATTGCATACATCTATCGAATTCTTTATACTAATTTTTTTTACTTTTAAAATACATATATAACAGATAAATCCATTTTTCATGAACAGGTAGGATAAGTCCTTTAACCCATTCCCTGTTTCTAGCGCCAAATTGTTTATGCCAAAATTCCCATTGACATCAACAACCAATGATTTGATGAAAAACAGTTAATAGAAAGATTTTAAATAACATTTTGATATACAAAAACCTCTTTAAAATCAATTAATCAGAATGATTTCAATTAACCATTTATTTACAAATCAGATATTTGATCAAATTACAGTTTCAAATTCGTAATCTTTTTAAGTACCCAAGATGAATCATGATCATGGAACTTTTAAATTGTATATTACACCATGAATACATACCTAATGATTTTCTTTCTTCTTCTTCGATTACTCTTCCTTAGCCTATTTTTCTCTTAATTCTCCGACCCCCTCTCTGTTGAATGCTCACTTTTATTTATAGATTATCTAATGGGTCCCCTTGTCCCGATACCCTCTTTCGTTCTCCTTATTATCTTTGGATTGGGATGGTTGTTCGTTTGACAGGTCATGCTTCTTGCTTTTTGGTCCGTTACCTTGTATGATTAACACGTACTCTTCGTTCTTTTAGAATCATCTTTGTCCCGATCATATGTGTCAAGCATGTGGTAAAAGTAATTATTGTCTTACTTTCCGCTCCACGTTCATTATTACTCCTACTTTCCCTTTCCTCATTCATCATTACTCCTACTTTCCCGTTTAATAAGCATTTAATGCTATCTGTTTCGATCAATGTGATATTACTTTCCCGATCTTATGTGTCAAACATGCAGGGATTTACTCAGTCTTTCACATGTGTCCTTTTTCGATCCTTTGATACGGCTTTGATTGTGTGCTTCTCATTCTTCTTAGTACCATTGACTCCTTCGTTAATCGTCTTACACGTGTCGTCCTCCTTTTATTTTCCAACAAGATACACACGAAAGGCAAAGGCAAAACTAAGGTAAGAAAAGAGGGTCACCCGAGCGAAGGAAGGATAAAGTGCGAGCACAAGCTCAGACGAGTAATATAATGAACATCAAAACTCAATTCATTTCACTAAATGTGGGAAAACGTTCTTGCTTCACATGAAAGCCTTGAAATTACATATATACAGGCGAACTATCTTATGGGATGGGCTTTAAATTTAACCTAGGCCATTAATGGGCTTTTAGTTATCTGCTGGACTTGGCTTGCCTTGCGCTGCCCAGTAGAAAGTGTACATTTCAAAGCCCATTGCGGTAGCGCCTTAGGTCACTGTCTTGAGGAAGTTTGGATACATGCAAATCTGTCATTTGGATGAGTAAGAAGTTCCCACTCTATAGAGTCAATGAATCTACATGATTTATTCTCTCAGTCTCTTTGGATTCTATCAACTAATTCACAAACAGCCATCAAACAAGTAACAAGCAATGAAGCAGGATTGTAAAATGTGGACGAATTAATCACGGACGGAGGAAAAACTCGTCGCGATGGCTTGTTCATTTCGAAGAGAATGACAAAAATTGCTAGATGAGCTCTACTGCCATGTAGCTTCTTAATTGGTGCATTACAAACTAGCTAGAGATGGCATTATGCAGTGAACTTCACTCGTGATGCATTTTCTTTTAGAATCTCATGAAAATGCCATCTAAAACTTTACCAGACAACAACTTGTCCTCCTCCTACCCACTATTACCTGACTATTCTTGGATTCATCTAACTCTTCTTACATCATGCATTTGTTCTTTTGTTATATACTGAGATCCAGCTGTTGTTGTTGTTCTTAACTCAAGAATCAAGAATTTCCCATGGATTTCAAAACAATGTTATAGTTCACCTAAACCGATTGCAGATTAGAGTGTTTTAAAATTAACAAATGAGAAAAATGGCACAAACAAAATAGATTGTCCAGAATATGACCCATTGCAGTACTATTCTCGCCGGACAGATTTAAAATTTATTTATTTATATTTTGCACGTGCTACTTAAAGAAAAAAAATGTAGACAAAAATCTTTCTGATATTTGGTAGAGTGATAAAGTTGCAGAAGTTTAAAAGGGTGTTTGGATACCAGAATCAAAAGTTAATTTTAGAAGTTAGAAACAAAAATATTTTGCTTCATAAACAATTAATTTTTTGCTTTTATAAGTCATTATAAAACTGTGTATCCAAACCTTTTTTTTTTTTTTTTTTTTGTTTTAAAAATTGAAAATATTTTTTTAATAGTATCTAAACAGGTTATAAACGATGAAGGTATCGTGCTAAAATCCATAAATTTGAACTTCACATTTGAGTCAGTGAAACCTTGTTTTGTTTTACCATTTTAACAATGTTAGATCACCAATCAACTTGCATAATCAATAATGTAATCCATTTCACATTTGAAGTAGAAACAAAGGCTAAGGTTTTTTGAGTAAAATATTTTAGCAAATTCCCAAAGTTACCTCTATAAATCCATCTCCTTAGTACTCTTCTCATTCTCTTCAAAACATTGTCTCAAAAACCTCTCATGGAAGATCAATCATCATCACTACCTTCATCCCAATCTTCATCACCATTACCAAACACCCATCTCAAAACATATGAACTAACAGCATCTTCCATATCCTACACCAAATTTACTTCCTCATCCACACCAAATTTCCTTTTCAAACCGTGTACTACATCTTCACCACCAACTTACATCCTCCGCGACGTTTCTTTCACGGCATACCCTTCGCAAATCCTTGCGATTGTCGGTCCAAGTGGTGCCGGTAAGTCGACTCTTCTTGACATTTTAGCAGCAAGAACTTTACCTACACATGGCTCTCTTTTCCTTAATTCGACGCCTCTTAATTCTTCTTCATTTAGGAAATTTTCTGCCTATGTGCCACAACATGATGCATCTCTTCCATTACTTACTGTCTTAGAAACCTTCATTTTTGCTGCTAAACTTCTCATTCCAAACAACTCACAAATTTCCTCAGTTGTGGACACTCTCCTTACAGATCTTCGCCTTTCTCACCTTGCTAATACCCGTCTTTCGTGTGGTTTGTCCGGTGGGGAACGTAGACGTGTTTCCATCGGTCTTAGTCTACTTCACGACCCTTCTGTTTTACTTCTTGATGAACCTACTTCTGGTCTTGATAGCTCATCAGCTTTCAATGTAATGCAAACACTTCGTTCGATTGTTGGTTCTCGTCATAGAACTTTAATCCTTTCAATTCATCAACCCAACTTCAAAATTCTGTCCACCATTGATAGTATTCTTTTACTATCAAAAGGAGAAGTTGTGCACCATGGATCAATTTCTTCTCTTCAGTCATTTTTACTCACTAGTGGCTTTGCAGTACCTCCACAGCTAAATGCACTTGAATATGCAATGGAAATACTAAACCAACTTCGTGAAAACCGAATCATAACTTCGACCGAATCCGTTCCTACTCCATCCATTGACCATACATCTTCTTCTTTATCAAACAATGATCAATTACCAAGAGAGAAAAGATTTAAGAGTTCAAAAATCCATGAAATTCTTACTCTTTACAATAGGTTTTGGAAGATCATTTATAGAACAAGACAACTTCTGTTCACAAACACATTAGAAGCTCTTATAGTTGGTGTTGTTTTAGGCACTATTTACATTCATGTTGGTTATGATAAACAAGGGATTGACAAAAGATTTGGTCTGTTTGCTTTCACCCTTACGTTTCTTCTCTCGTCGACAACCGAAGCTCTACCGATCTTCATTAACGAAAGGCCAATCTTGTTGAGAGAAACCTCAACAGGACTTTACAGTCTTTCATCTCATCTCATTGCTAATACCTTAGTGTTCTTACCTTACTTGCTAGCAATTGCTTTAGTTTACTCGATCTCGGTTTACTTCTTAGTAGGTCTTTGTTCAACTTGGCAAGCTTTCTCATACTTTGTTCTAGTCATATGGATTGTACTTCTCATGGCAAATTCATTTGTATTGTTCTTAAGTTCTCTTGCACCGAATTACGTAGCCGGTACGTCTTTAGTTACGATATTTCTCGGTGCTTTCTTTCTTTTCTCCGGTTACTTCATTTCAAAAGGTAGTTTACCAAAGTATTGGCTATTCATGCATTATTTTTCAATGTACAAATATGCTCTTGATGCACTTCTTATAAATGAGTATTCATGTATGGTTTCGAGATGTTTGATATGGGAGGATGAAGTGAATAAAGTGTGTATGATTACTGGTGGTGATGTTTTGTTGAAGAAAGAACTTCATGAAAGACATAGATGGATCAACATTTACATTTTGATTGGATTTTTCGTGTTCTATCGCGTTCTTTGTTTGTTGGTTCTGATTAGAAAAGCTTCGAGATCAAAGAAATAAAAGCAAAGTAATGTAGATTTGTTAAGCTCATTATGTAATAACAATATGCTTATTTAAATATATCATTTTGTGGGTTATTTCTTCGTATGCATGAAAATCTTATGTTTGAATTATAATATGATTTTAAAAGCGTGATTCTTATATTTAAAGTCAGTAAATCAAGTCTTTGCTTATAAAATATTTTTTTTTGTCAAACGTGTTAAATTTAAGTCGAAAATAAACCCTTTCCACGAATGAAAGTATGGTTGAAACTCGACTATGCCAAGAGAAATCCGGTCACAATCTTCATCGAGTTCGATAAACATCAAACCGAAACGAACCCGGCCGCCGCTCAACGACAACGATTCGCCATTGTGAGTGAGTATCAATCGTCTGAAAATGAGGTTTGGGTGGTGTTCTTGGATAAGTGTATTTTTCATAGCTGTTACTCTCACTGCTGATAAGGTAAAATATTCATGGAAAAAACCAAAGGAAAGTGTCCTTATTGAATTGATAATATAGTGTTTTTTCTTTTCGTTTGTCTGAATAATGTCAATGTTTTTTGTTTTTTTGTTTATGTAATTGGAATTGAAAATCAGTTTTGAATTGATGTTTTTTTTTTGGTCACGGGTTTTTTTTTGGTGTCTGTATTTTGTAACCCGTGAACTACTGATTGGTGGTGGCTGAGCGATCTGTGGAGGGAGTAAAAGTTAGGTTGCATCTACCATCATATGGAATTTAACAACAATCTATAATAGCCTTCAAAGATGAGGGCCATGAGGCATCCAAAGCTCTGGATCCTCAGTCTTCTGAGTTCAAAACTCAGTAGTATTATAATTTCTTACCGATAAGTTAAAAGAAAATAAAAATAGTTAGTCTTTAGCTCATAATTCATAGATTTTAGCATCCAACATATTTAAGAATTCGAATTCATACTTGAATATATTTTGAAAAAATATGATCACCTACTAAAAAAACAAAAAATAAAAATCATTTGTTCCGCCAATCTTTCACCCCAAATTCTTCGGTTAGTTGGCTAGACAACCATACTATTAGTATCTTCCCAAACTCAATCACCTTCTATTCCAGTTGAAGCAATAAGTGAAAGTCTTCACTACACGGTATATTGTTAGCCGTGTGAAATAAACAAAAAAAAAAATGATAAATAATTTGGCATCTGAAACTAGAATGAGAAAAATCTGTAAATAATTTACCTTATGAAACCAAAATAAAAAAATATGACAAACAATTTACCTCATAAAACTAAAATTGAAAAAAAAAACCGCAAACAGTTTATCAAATAAAACTGAAAAAAAAAAAAAAGGTAAACAGTGTGTCTTATGAAATTAAAATGTGAACCAAAAAGGCAAACACCATGATGCATTTTACACTCATTCAGCTAATTTTTTATTTTATTTTAAAAAGGATAAACTCTAAAACAGTCTATCCTAGGTAATTTCTTAAAGTTTCAAACTTGTACACATGAAACTGTTATTGCACGTCAGAGTGTGGCTATTATCTCTAGTTAGTCATGCATCTTAAATGAACTTAGGATGGCACACGAAGCATGTTCAGATGGCCTCGTAATAAGCAGGGTCCATTTTTATTTATTTTCTCTTTGTTTTCATAATTTGTAACTTCCTATGAACATGACCGTGGAAATTTTCAGGACTGGCCTTGACCCCAAGACTCGACTAACTTTGCAAGCGCGTTGCGAGTTGATCCCCCTTCGCTCAGCGCCGATTTTGCTTCATCCTTAGCTACCGTAACTCGTTTTCTCAGTGCTCTCCCTTCTTCAGAGTCCATCAATGTGTTAACGCGCGCCTCGATTTCAGCTGCGGTGACAAGCCCATTTTCCGACTCATTCAGCCACAAACTTAGTTTCATTTCCTTAACTAATGCAACACGATTCACCCTTTGTTCAGCATATAAAGGCCATCCAATCATGGGTACCCCAGCACAAACAGCTTCCAAAATCGAATTCCAACCACAGTGAGTCACAAACCCACCAACCGATTCCCGATTTAACACGTCCACTTGAGGTGCCCAGTTTTTGACAACTAAACCTCTTTCTCTAGTCCGCTCCAAAAATCTTTCCGGCAATAATTCATCTAGACGAGGCTCTGTTGATGCTAACCTATGCCTGTTATTCTCTTTTGGACGTGCAATCCGCACCACCCACAAAAACCTCTTTCCGCTTTTCTCTAACCCGACCGCTATTTCGATCAACTGATCTTCCGATAAAACACCGCCGCTGCCGAAACATAGAAACACGACACTTTCACGTGGCTGTTTATCGAGCCAAGTTAAGCAATCGCAAGTTTCATCACTAGCTGTTGGTTCAGCAATCAAAGGTCCAATCGGGTAGAGTGGTGGTGTGATGACTGAGTCGGGACTACATAACCCACCTCTGATTGATTTCACTGCTGTCGGTTCCAACGATTCAAACGAGTTCACAATTATCCCCTTAGCTTGGACCGCTGTTTTGGATATAAACATGAACGGCTCATGAGATGCATCCTTGGGATTCAATGAGGATGATGGTAAATCGGTTGGTAAAACCGGTGGCAAACCAGGTATATTCAAATAGGTGTTGGGTAATGATAGACTACTCTCATCATCATGGTCCACTACACTCTTCCAGGTGTTGTTTAATGTAGGTAAATGTAGTAAAACAGTAAAAGCATTAACACCAGAGGTGTAAAAAAAGTAAGATGGAATTTGGAGTTTGGTAGTCACTTCAAGTGAAGCAGAACAAAACATGTCAAAAATGAAGCTGCAAATTTTGTAATTCTGAGAGAGAATGAAATCCAAAGATTCATGAACGAGTGGATTGTTTTGACGAAGATATTCGAAAATAGTTTGCGATTTTTCGAGTTGTTGAGTTGGGAGATGATGGAAAACAATTGATGGTGTTGTCTTAGAAATGTGGCTTATGTATGGTGTAGTTTGAGAAGTAGTTTTTAAGTTCATATTTGTGATGAGAATTGTAATGGTGAATGATGGATAATGGTTGAGTATTAGCTTTCCTAACTCAACCATGGATATCAAATGACCAATTAGTGGTGATGGATATAGTACTAATGTCTTCTTCATCTTCCCACCACCACCACACCACCACCACACCAAGGTGCTAGCTCTATAGAATTAATGAGATAGAGAAAAAGAAAGGTTGGTAATTTGGTTGTTGTTGCAAGTGAGGATTGTTAGAGCTAAGCTAACCCTAATGGTTGATATCTTTCTTATAGGCATGCAACATGATGTGGTCAGCCATGACATAGAAGCACATTGAATATTAATAATTTACTAGTACTGAAATTTGCTATAAAAGCATAGACTTGGGACATCTTTTATTACAACAAATTTGTTAGCTTTCCCTGGAAATAGTGATGGGTGTAGTACGAATGATTTTGGCATTTGTTAGTCAGTTTGGTCCATTATTTCCAGTGTCACATTTTTCAACCACCATTATAAACGGTCTTTCTAAACTCATAGAGGTCATAAAAATTCGTCGAAATCAAACCCATGCATGTGCTTGGTAGTATACGAGATTAATTCGAGTAATGGATGTTAGTTATAAACTAATCTTATCGAATTTGTTACAATTTATTTTCTGTATTTTAAGGAATGGTGATATCAACCGATACCCACTTGACTTGATAGAGTCGTATGGTTTTGTGATGTAAGGGAGTCTAATAGATTCGAATTCTCCTGTATTGTCACGACAAGCAAGCCAGGACGTAACAATTTGGACTAACTCGGACCGAGATGACGCCCCTTTACAAGCTGCCGATTTTGGCTTCATCTCTAGTCTAGCTACTGTAACTCTGTTCCATCAATGCAGTGACGGACTAAGATGAGCTTAAAAGCCAAACTATGACCAGGGCTAATACACTAGCTTAGGTCCAAAAATATTCTAAATTGAAAATTTTAAGCAGTGGACCTGAGGGGCTAACCAAGGTTAGCCCTCTCATAGGTACATCCCTACATCAATGCACTCTGGTTATCCGAGTCCATCAGCTTGTCAACTCGTTCAATCTTAAGGCGAGTATCATTTTATTGTGTCATACAGGGTCTCTGAAAAAAAACTATAACCAAGTAATTTTATGGAAATTTCCTTTCCCCAGCTGGTTTCCAAATCCCAGGTAATCTCGCTCGTATCCCAGTTTCCTTTTATAAGCTCTTATTATTTTTGGTATCAATTTCATCTTTGCATATCAAATTGGATTGCATTAGTACATATCATCGAATAAGAATAATAAATACATTAAGTTATGATGACGACGATGAGCACGAATTAGCTGTGGTGATGATATGACCACCAATACTACTACTACTACAGTGATGGAGAAGAAGAAAAGAGCACGTAGAAGAAAGATTGTGGTGGTACTGATGCAACAGATACGTCAACAACAGTGGAGACGAAGAAAAGAGCATATGGAAGTAAAGATTGTGCTGGTACAAATGCTCCAACAGTGATACAGACAAAGAAAAGAGCATATAGAAGAAAAGATTGCGGTGATACAAATGCGTCAACTGTTAGGATATACGGGCTGTCGGATCCGCACCGATACTGTCTTTATTTACCCACCTTTGATTGTAGGTGTGGGGTTTTATCCTTTGGACATACATGTGAGATTTTATCCTAAAAACTATGATGCTATATGTAAGGAGAGAATCTAGCTTATTAATCTCCATATGGAACTCCGCTTAATCTATGTGGGACTATTCCTAGCTATCATATATGTGTTTCATCGAGCCACACACACCAACAATCTCCACCTTGGCGAGATTAAAGTACCTTACAACCCAATCATACCCCACCGTACAATTGTCATCCGTATGATGATACTCATCGAACATGATTAGTGTCACTAATAGCGCTGGAATCCTACTCCACCTAAGTTAATGAGAAGGCTAGCACTAATTCCACCTTGAACATTGGCTTGTCACCTTGAGCCCTGCTCCACTTGAGTTAGCGAGGTTGCGATCTAACTCCACCTTGATCCCTTGCTCACTATGGGCCTTGCCTGCTCCACCTTAAGTCTGGCTCCAACTACGCCCTAAACCGAGTGAGATCCATAACCACTTCTCTTCTCAATCTCCAATTTGTAGCCCCACCTGCCTATGATACCAGTTGTTAAGATATACGGACTATCGGACCCACTCCGGACCCGACCACATAACACTGATACTGTCCCCACTTGACCACCTTTGGCCATAGGTATGGGATTTTATCCTAAAAGGCCTCAGTGCTATGTAAGGAGAAAGTCTAGCTTATTAATCTCCATATGGAACTCCGCTTATTCCATGTGGGACTATTCCAGCTATCCTATGTGTGTTTCATCGAGCCACATACACTAACAATGTTGACAGGATTTTACATCTCAAGGAACTGCGGCAGACAATTACTTTAGGTACTGACAAAACCACGAAATACAAGATCTTGGAATGATATGGTGAATAATAAAAACCAAGCACCAATAATAACAAAGAACAAGAAAGTAAATCAAACTCACAAGACACACAAGATTTATTGTGGTTCAACAATATATACAATGTGTATATATTGTCTACGTCCACTTTGAGCCGCACCAGCTCCAATCCACTATGAATAAATCAATTACAAATGTAGAACGCCTTTATGGAATCCTAGCAAACCCTTGGTTACACCGTAGTAATTACCTGAGACGATCACTTTGTCTCTTGCTCCTCACTAATTTCACTCACCACAAAAACCCTAGCTTTTCTCTCTAAAGATAACACAAGAAATCTCTCACCGATCTCTCTACATTCATAATCATCTCTACATGGCCTAGTACCTATTTATATTGGTTAGAAACTTGGCCACCAAGAATCCCTAGCTAATATTAGACAAGACATAAAATAGGAAATACTCCTTTAGGTTTCCACCTAGGACTAGGAAACCCAAACCCATTCCTAAAATAAGTCTTTAATATATAACAATCTCCCACTTTGGGGACGTATTATATAATATTCGATTCTCCCTTGCCTTGATCTTCTTATCAACTTGGATTGTTAGTGAAAACCGTCTTCCTTGATACGGCTCCCCTCCCAGAACCTTACTCTGAGAGACCAACTAAAGCTTTGCAGAGCTTTAGCTTGTCCGATATAACTCCTTGGTCAACATATCATTTGGATTCTTAGAACCAAGAATCTTCTCGAGCTTCAAATCTCCTTTTTCTAAGAGATCTCGAATGAAATGGTATCGAATATCTATATGGTTGTTTCTAGCATGATATGATGAGTTCTTGGCTAAATGTTGATTGTCGCTATACAGAAAACTATCCCGACGTTCCTTACCTAACTCAGCTAATAAACCTTGTAACCATATCATTTCCTTGCTCGCTTCTGTCACTGCTACATACTTAGCTTTTGTAGTGGAAAATGTCACCAAATTCTGTAATCGTGAGTTCCAACACACTGCAACTGACCCATAGTATAAACATAACCGTTTGTACTTCGCCTTTTTTCCACATCACCTACGAAGTCTGCATCCACATAACCTATCAAGATAGATCCACCTATTTCATAACACAATGGTACGTTTGTGTTACCTCTCAAATACCTGAGTATCCACTTTACTACTTTCCAATGTTTCTTACTTGGGTTGCTTGCATATCTACTCACTACTCCCACTGCATGTGCAATATCCGGTCTCGTGCATACCATATCATACATTAAACTCCCAATAGCTGATGAATATGGTACATTAGCCATGTACTCATTTTCTTCATCTGTCTGTGCACACTGCAAACTTGAAAGACGAATCTGACCTCCAAGCTCCAAGTGGAGAACTATCTAGCTTAGCATTCTCCATACTGAAACTCTTCAACACTCGTTCAATAAATTAAGCTTGACTAAGCATAAGTGCTCTCTTATCTTTTTCCCTTGTGATTCTCATACAAAGAATTTGTCGTGCTTCACCAAGATATTTCATAGCAAACTCACTTGCTAATTGTTTCTTCAAGTTCTCAATATTCTGTTGAGATGTTCCCGCTACTAACATATCATCTACATACAATAATAATATGATGTAGACAGAACCATATTTCTTGAAGTAACAACAATGATTAACATTACACTATGAGTAACCACTCATAGTGCATAAAGTTGTCAAACTTCTTGTACCATTGTCTTGGAACCTGTTTTAAACCATACAAACTCTTCTTTAGTTTGCACACCATATCTTCCTTGCCTTTTCCTATGAACCCTAATGGATGCTTCATGTAAATTTCTTCATGTAGGTCACCATGAAGAAAAGTTGTCTTTCATCCAACTGTTCAAGGTAAAGATCTTCAGAAGCCACTAGACTTAACACTACTCTGATAGTAGTCATCTTCACAACTTGAGAAAATATCTCATTGTAGTCGACACCTGGTTTCTGCTGAAACCCGTTTACAACCAACCTCACCTTATAACGAATCTCTCCATTTGATTCAATGTTATTTCGATAAACCCACTTGTTGTGCAACGCCTTCTTACCTCTTGGTAATTTTGCTAACACACATGTGCCATTTTACTCATGTGAGTTCATCTCATCACCCAGCAAATTTCCATTTGCTTAAGTTATCAACTGCTAGTTCCACTTTGATATCTTCAGATTCACCACCATCTGTAAGTAATAGATAATTCAAAGCATACTTGGGTTTGGCTTATGAGGTCTTGATGATCTTCGTGCTTCCTGTGGTACTGCATGTGTAACTTCCACCGCAGTAGGAGCCCCTTCGTCTTGTACAAGGGGTTCTTCTGTTCCATCAACAAGACCATGTTCATCCTGTACCACACTTATTCTAGAAACATCATCCATGTCGATATACAAGTCTTTATCAGTATTTGACTCAATATCTTCAATCTGTGTTGTCTTTCTATCCTTGTACAACTCATTCTCATTCAAATTAACATCATTGCTTGTGATAACTTTGTGACTATCATAGTCCCATAATTTATACCTAAAAGTGTCACCTTCATAACCAATGAATATAAACTTCTTTGCTTGAGCCCCTATCTTAGAACTATCATCGGGAGTAAGACGAACATAACCAACACAACCAAAACTTTTAAATAAGAAAGATTTACCTTTTTGCCAGACCAAACCTCCTCGGGTATTTTCATATCTAATGGACCACTGGGTGTCCTGTTAATTAGATAAGGAACTACTTCTGTTGCATGTTCCCGGAAGGTCTCGGGAAAACCAATGTCTGGTTTCGTACAGTTCATTAAATACATCAGACTTCCTATGACACGTGAATACTCAAGTTGAGAAACTCCATTACCCTTGTTCTTCTTGAGTCTACAACACTCATAAGGAGTACAAGCAGTTTTACAATCAAACTGGTTATATTTTCTAAGCACACATTCAACATAATGAGATTGACTGAGAATGTATCCATTATAATCTCTTCTAATCTTCATCCCTAAGATTACATCAACGGGGCCTAAGTCTTTCATGTCAAAGTTCTCATTTAGCATGTTCTTAGTGGAATTAATTACATCCATGTTTGTACCAAGTATAAGCATATCATCAACATACAAGCATACAATCACACAGGCACCATTCACAGGTTTAGTATAAACACACTTGTCAGATTCATTGATTTTAAAGCCACTAGAAATCATTACATGATCAATTTTTCATGTCATTGTTTAGGTGCTTGTTTCAAACCATACAAAGATTTTTTCAGTTTACAAACTTTGTTTTCACAACCTTTCACTACAAATCCCTCAGGTTGGTCCATATAAATTTCTTCATCTAATTCACCATTTAGAAAAGTTATTTTTACATCCATTTGATGTATCTCTAAGTTATGAATAGCAGCAATAGCAATTAACATCCTAATGGAAGTAATTCTCGTAACAGGTGAATAAGTATCAAATAAATATACACCTTCTATTTGTTTATAGCCTTTAGCTACTTAGCTTTGTATTTTTTCACAGTTCCATATACTTTACGTTTTATTTTGAAGATCCATTTACAACCTATGGGTTTACACCCTAGAGGTAAATCTACAATCTCCCAAGTATCATTCTGTAGAATGGAATCCATTTCACTAATAGCGGATTCTTTCCACCATGGAGCTTCAGAAGAAGTCATGACTTCTCTATAAGTCTGTGGATCAGTCTCAGCTAAGCATGTTATGAAGTTTGGACCAAAAGATTTTTTAATTCTAAGTTTTTTTCCTCTTCTAGGCTCAAATTCATCTTCTTCTACAGGTAATGTCTGACTAGTAGAAGGGAAATCTAGGGGATCAACACATATCATGCGGGATTCAGATTTCAAAGGAATAACATTTTCAAAAAACACAGCATCCTAGATTCCATAATAGTATTCATACCAATTTCAGATATTTCAGAACTCATAACCATAAATCTATATGCAGTAGTATGATCAGGATACCCTATGAAGACACAGTCAACAGTTCTGGGTCCTATCTTGGTTCTCTTAGGTGGAGGAATGGACACCTTAGCCAAACACCCCCACACTTTAAAGTATGCATAAGAAGGTTGTCTACCTTTCCATAACTCATATGGAGTTTTGTCTGATCCTTTAAAGGGTACTCTGTTCAAGACATAACAAGCTGAAAGGACGACCTCCTCCCAGAAGTTTACAAGTAGTCCTAAACTAATTAACATGGCATTCATCATCTCCTTAAGGGTTCGATTTTTTCGTTCAGTCACACCATTAGATTGTGGTGAATAAGGAGGGGTTACTTCATGTATAATGCCATGCTCTATGCAAAAATCTCCTATAGGGATTACATACTCATCACCACGGTCAGACCTAGTAGTTTTAATGGTAGTACTCATTTGGTTTTCAACTTCTAGTTTATAAATCTTAAAGGATTCTAAGGCATCATCCTTACCATCAAGTAAATATATGTGACAGTACCTCGTACAGTCATTTATAAATGTGACAAACCATTTTTACCACCTCTAGTTTGAACAGATTTCATGTCAACAAGGTCTGAATGAATTAATTCTAAGGGTTTAGAATTTCTCTGAATATTTTTCTTATAAGACTTTTTAGCATATCTTGATTCTACGCAAATTTCACATTTATGTTCATTATCCAAAATAAATTTGGGTATGCAGCCTATGCTAGTCAGTTTGTTCATTGACTTTTAGTTTACATGACCAAGTCTACCATGCCAAACATTTAATGACACACAAACATAAGAAGAATCAATTTTATTCATTTCAATAGAGGTTACATTCAATTTGTATAGACCCTCAGTTTTATAACCCTTTCCTACATAGTCCTTACCCTTAGTGACAATAACTTTCCCAGATTCAAAAACTAGTTTGAAACCCTTATCATCTAATACACCACAATATACAAGATTTTTGCAGATTTCTGGAACATGAAGAAATTGTCAGAAGTGAGCTTCAGCCCAACTTTGCCTTTTCCCGCAACCTGTGCTGCGGACGAGTTACCCATGTAGAGTTTCTCCCCTTCCCCTACCTTCTGATAAGAGGTGAACATATCTTTGTTTCCACAGACATGCTTGGTAGCACCAGAGTCTACCCACCATTCTCTCACATTGGTTACCAAATTGACTTCAGACACCGTGCCAGAAAACTCGATCTTGTTGGTTTCAACCAAATTAACATTGTTTTTCTTGCTATTAAAGTCCTTACGTTTTCTACAATGCATTGCCATATGGCCAGGAATTCCGCAAACATAACAAGCACCTTTAATTTTACCAATGCCATATTTGGGTTTCGGGAAAGTACCTTTTTTGTGAGGACCAGGCTTGCGGTTGCTGCGGTCGCCCTTTTCAGTCTTGTGTTCAATCACATGAGCCTTGTTGGACATGTCTCTTGCGGAAGATACATTCTTGTCTTTGGAGCACAACAATTCTTCCACTTATATCTTCTTACCCAATTCAACCATACTGACTTCACCAGTTTCATGTCTCAGTCTTTGTTTGTATTCATACCAAGAAGAAGGTAATTTCTCAATCACCGCAGACACTTGAAACGTTTCATCTATGACCATACCTTCATCAATAATTTCATTGATAATGCGGTGAAGTTCAAGAAATTGGTCAAACACAGATTTGTCATTTGTCATTTTGTATTCCAGGAACCGGGCAACTAAAAACTTCTTGCTACCAGCAGTTTCCGCTTCATATTTTGCTTCTAAGACAGCCAATAAGTCAAAAGCAGAAAAGTTTTCTTTTGCGTTATAGAAATCATAAAGACCATCTTCTAAACAGTTCAGAATGCGGTTTTTGGCCATATAGTTCTGTCTCCTCCAACTTTCTAACTCTCTTTCATTTCCCGCATCATTTAAACTCTCATCAAAGGATTTCAGAACTAATTCATCAAGCATGTGAAAACTCAGAAAGAATAACATCTTGGAGTGCCATCTTTTGAAATCTTTGCCATTGAACTTTTGTGGTCTGTCTACATCACTTTTAGCCGTTGAAACAGAATAAATACTATTGTGTTAAGATTGTTGGTTCGACAACAATGGAAATAACACTAAACAGAGAATATTGTTAACGTTAGAAAATCACTGAAATGATATACACTCTGATATTGATGCACACACTAGGACAGAGCCACCTGCTCAGCAAATTGTCATTAACACAATAGTTCGCGGGTACTCCTCAAGAATGAGAGATGTTATACCCCAACAACGAAGATGTGTCCAGGATAGAACTGCCCGATATGATTTGAATTAGCATAATACAAATCACCCTCAAACGAACTCAACAACAATTGATAGAAGGGAAATAAACACACAGTTGCGCAAAACAAAGCGTAAAGAGGGGAAAAGAGCTAAGGATAGTAGCCTGCTCTGGAGTAGTTTGAAATGAAAAATTCTTCTTTCTTTTATAGCCAAAAGATGGAGTGAAATCAGTGCGTTAATAAATGAGAATAAATTTTATAATTAATCACAAAATTAAGTGTGAAATTTAATTATGAAACGGTAATAAAACGGTCAAAACATATTTTCTTTTATGATAAGAGTTATTCTCGCCGGATCATACGCTCCCACAATTAAAACAAAATTTAATGAAAACATTTATGTTTAAAAAACGTAAGTCTTTGTTGGCCCGTAGCCTTAGCTACGCCCGCAAGCATACTCAATCCCGCAGCACATAAGCACCGCAAGCTCGCAAGCGTGCGTGCTTCGGTGCGAAGTATGTGTGCACCAACTAGCCCATTTCCTTAGTCCTCCCCCAACCACAAAAGCTTCTGAACCCTAAGGGCCCTCCCTTAGTTACATTTTTGGTGGTAATAAAGGTAGAACTCATCTCTAGTCTCTCCAATGTGGGATTAAAGGTTCTTCATACACAATAGTGAAAAATGAGCTAGTGACCCTTAGTGACTTCTAGGTCCTAAGGTCCATTCCCACCAAAATTAAAATATATTTTAAGTTCATTTTCTCCGATAAACTCATGGTGGCCGTCCTGTTACAAAGTTAAGAGCGCCCACGGGTAGTGACAAATCAGCAATTGCTGTTGTTGTTATAAAGTTCATTTGTACGTATTGAAGGATAAAGTGAAGCAAGCCTGGGTTAAGGAGGAGAGTTTTGATGTTCGTGTAAATTCTCCTCCCAGATCTAAAAGAGAACTAGGCGCCCTGGCACCAGATCCCTGCTGTTTTTGTTTCGGCAGTACTACTACTACACCTCCTACTCAATCTTCAGTTTCTCGGATCAGGTGTTACTTTACTGGTTCATTGGGGAAATCTTCAAGGTTACAACTTGCGTTCCGAAAAAATTCAGCTTGTACTGCCTAGTTATTCTGTCTTTCCAGCTAAGATGAAAGAACCGCGACACATCTTTAATTCTTCCGGTGGTGATGATATTTATTGCTCCAATATGGATTATCAGCTGCACCGTCATGAGGAAAACTTCCTATCTCTGCAAACCTTCATACCAGAAGGAGTGGAAGGAATTGATGCTGATGATTTCTCTAAGTTAGATTTGGAGAGACAAGACCGTCCATGCCCGACATTTGTGTATATCAACGGAGGTTCAAAAGTGTTTTATCCTTGTTTTAATTAGTACGTACTAACCTTATGTCAGCGTTAAAATGGTTTCAAATTTACGTGTGTGCTTCATTAACACCAGTGAGTATTAATTCTGTGATCTGGCCATTGATGGGCATTCAAATGTAATTAATTCCAAAATTTTAGCAATTTAAATAATTAATTCCAATTTTAATCTTCATTAATATTTTTAGAAACGACTCATTCATATATTCATATTCATTGTAGTAATGATCATCAACATCTCGTATACTAAATACTGAGATACTGATGCATGAACCTTGTCGTAATATAGATAGATCGATAGATACGTAATTCATTAGATTCCGATTTTGGCCTTCACTTCTTCTCGATCCCTCTTGCTTGGTTTTTGTCCTAAAAAATGTTGTTGTTTTATCGGCGAACAGTACTACTTCCATTAGTTTTGGTGTTTGTTTTGGTTTGTTGCAGCTTTGGTGTCGACTCTAGAGCTGTCAAAGGACGTCACAAAAACGTTGGTTGTGGCTTACCAGTAAAAACCATTGTTGTTGATCAACACGGCCGAGGAAACTATTATAAGATTCAGGATGCTGTTAACTCGATACGGCCAGGGAATACTCAATGGATTGCTATCCAACTTAATCCTGGAGTTTACAGGGAAAAGGTGAACATTACAAGGGAGAAATCCTGCATTCTGCTTCAAGGGTATGACAGATATACGACTTCGATTGAATGGAACCAGGGAACTTTGGGCAATCCCTTCGATACTGCTACTTTCACTTCCTCTGCTGAGAATTTTGTGGCGAGAAACATTACCTTTAAGGTACGTATATATACATATACAACAATACCATTTAGCTTTTCTTTTGTATTTTTTTTCTCCCTTGCAAAACTAATATTTTGATGAAACAGAACACGCATAATTTGGAGGTACAAGGAATACAGGTAGCTAAGGCTGTGGCAGCTGCCATATTAGGAGATAAATCTTCGTTTTACGACTGCAGTTTCATTGGAGTTCAAGATACGCTTGCAGACGCATCTGGCCGCCATTATTTCCATAACTGCCATATTGAAGGGGCTATGGATTTCATCTGGGGCAACGGACAGTCCATATACGAGGTAGGTTAGCTGTCCATTTCTCTTCTATTGGTTAAGCCACCATTTCCAGAAATTCAACTTCTTCTCCGGTAGTAATACTGCTTTCTTTTCTTTTGATTGATTTGACAAATCAAGTACTGCGAAATACTGGTACAACCATATCCCGATCCACTGAGGCGGAGAGTAATAAGTGTTATAACGGCACAAACGAGGGAAAGCGAGAAACAAACGACTGGGTTTGTTTTCAAGTCTGGAAAACTTAATGGTGTACATAATCCGTTAACAGTGCTCGGAAGAGCTTTGGGAAGTTATTCGACTGTTCTTTTCATGAACATGAGATTTTCTAGTAGTAATGGTCGAGTAGTCAACATTGTGCCTACAGGATGGGATAGTTTGGGCAAAAACGTGTAAGTTAATAATAATTAGGGTGTTAAGAAAAAAATAATTAATTTTAGGATTTTGTCATTTAAATTATTGTTTGATTTGATCTGATTTGGCTTGTAATATGCAGGAGAAGAATTTTGTATGCGGAAGCAGGTAATACTGGGATAGGATCCGGATTACATGACAGAGTAAAATGGGAGAAGAACCTTACTCCTAACCAGTGGAAATATTACACGGACATGTCGTTCATTGACCGGGATGGATGGCTGAGCCGACAACATGTTGCAATTGCTTTTTAAATTTTCATATGTAAGATATAATATCTCCGTTATTAGAAAAAAAAATTTATACTAAAATAAAAAAAAAGATTATATTTTTTTTTAAAAACGGAAAGAATATATATATTTTAATTTATGTGAGTGCCTAGACCATTTTTTAAACCTTCCACAGACCGTTGGAGGGCTTCACATTAAACAAGCCCATGGTGGATCTTGATTGAATGTTCTGACTGTATCTTTACCACACATTTCGGGACGACATATATTAAATATTTTCGTAATTAAATCTCTTCTCCAAATACGTATTTTTTAGAGTAGATTTTTTGATTTAAATTTTCTGACTTGATTTAATTTTTTACTTAATATATTAATACTCTACGTTTGTTTGTTGCTTTTTAATATTTTTATACTTAATTTTTTTTTCTTCTTTTTTCGATAAATCTATTATTATTATTGAGAAGAGAAAGTTGTTACAAAGGTTAAATGGTTTCATTCTCTTATCTATACTAACAAAAAAAGGAGGCTTTATCACCCAGAGAGATTTTCAGAAGAGAAATAAATAATCATATTTGTTCTAACTTCCTTCGCTATTTTATCTAGTACAAACATAAACTTCCTATTTAGAAACTTGAGCAAACAATAAGTGGTAGTTTTAAACAAACGTCTAAAACAAGAAATTTTATTCTGACCTTCCCATGAGAGATTGGGCATAGGAAGCCCATCCTGAACTTGCTCTGACAAGTCTCCTACTTCTTGTGAGATCTGTAATAAGAATTGGATAGCCATAGAAAATCCGGTTTCAGTTATGAACAGAAATCGAATTCAAAACCAACTTAACTCAATGGAAATCACAAAACCAATCACAAGGCTATCAATAACTAGTTATTGTCATTTTGAGTCACCTACCCAGGCAGTGGTAATTGTTTTACTTACAGATGAAAACTACAGAATGGAAGACAACAGAGTCTTCACATGCAGGGTAGAGTCGATACAGGAAGGAAGCACGCTTGGAGCAATTGCAGCAATGAAATGGCGACAATCTAACAAAGAGAGAGTCTGCAGCCTTCAAGTGGACGACAAAGAGTAACTGAAGGAGATTAAATCATTTATTATCTAAAAATAGAACAAGACATAGGATTTTTGCAGATGTCTAGAACATGAAGAACTTCATTTAATGTGAGAGTCTTGTCAGATGTGAGCTTTATTCTAACTTTTTTCTTTCTTGTAACCTCTGCTGCATGAGTTACCCATTTAGAGTTTCTCGTCATCCCCTACCTTCTGATAGGAAGTGAACAGATCTCTGCTCCCATAAACATTGGTAATTCTAGATTCTGTCCATCAGTCGATCACATTGTTAAGTAAATTTAATTCAGACACTGTACCAGAGAATTTGTTCTTGTTCTCCTCAACCAAATTAGCATTATTCTTCCTAAGGTTTTTCCGTTGTCTATAATGAATTGCTATATGTCCAAGAATTCCAAAAACATACTCCTGCCATCTCAGTTTAGTTGAAGATTTAAGGTTTATTTTTAGTCCCAAAATAGATTAAGGTTTTCATATAATTCTCATTTTTTTTCATGATGTGTCCCTGCATTAAAATCAAACCACTAGAAACAATGAACAAATAGTTAGAAAATTTAAATATTTTAAAAATTATTAAGGATATATTTTAAAAAGAAATAATTCTTTTTTTTTAAATGCATGAAAATATCAAAACCTTCGACTAAACTGGAACATAAGAAGTAACAAGCATCCTTAATTTTGGTAACTCTAACTTCAGGGTTTCGAAATATACCATTTTTATGAGGATCACGCGTAGAATTACGTTTGCTACTCTTACCATTTTTAATTTTGAAATTTTTGTATTTGGTCATATGAACCTTGTTAGTCATGTCCCGCAGATGACACGTTCCTATCCTTGTTTGGGTCCTTTGACATTTTGAGCTGCAATGCGAATTTGCCAATTTGGGTCGTCACAAGGCCGATGGCCTTATGGCAAATTTGGTCAAAATTCCTCTTCTTTATCGAACAAGTCAAAAACCTTCCTAATATTAGTCAAAATCAAAATTCCTTCCTTTTTCTCTTCCTTAAACCCTACTGAAACTTAAACCCAGAAATCCACAAATTAAATCTACTATTACAAGTTACAACCAACAGCAGCAGCACCACCAAATCCCCTTCACTTTTCTCTTCATTATTGTTATGACAGAAATCTCAACACAAATCCAAAACCCAGATTTCAAAACCTCTCATGAAAATGATGGATTAGGTTTCTGGAAATTCATGGTCGCAGGTTCAATTGCAGGAATGGTTGAACACATGGCGATGTTCCCAGTAGATACACTCAAAACCCGTATGCAAATGCTCGGTGCTGCAACATCTTCTTCTTCACCTGCTGCTGCATCTTATAGTAGTCATCATCATCATCAAATTGGTAGATTTTTTACTTCAATTATGCGAAAAGAGGGTCCTTTAGGACTTTATAGAGGAATTGCAGCAATGGGCATTGGTGCTGGCCCTGCTCATGCTGTTTATTTCTCTGTTTATGAAACTTGTAAAAAGAAATTAGGTGGTAATGAACCTGGGCATCATCCACTAGTGCACGCGGTTTCTGGCGTTGTTGCGACGACTGCGAGCGATGCGGTGTTGACTCCTATGGATGTTGTTAAGCAGAGATTGCAGTTGAAAAAAAGTCCTTATAATGGTGTTAAAGATTGTGTTTTGAGAATGTTTAAAGAAGAGGGGTTTAGAGCTTTTTATGCGAGTTATAGGACTACTATTGTAATGAATGCACCTTTTACTGCTGTGCATTTTGCTACTTATGAAGCTATGAAGAAAGTCTTGAATGAGATTTCGCCAGAGAATGCTAGTGAAGAGCGACTAATGGTTTATGTTATGGCTGGTGGAGCTGCGGGTGCTCTTGCTGGTGCGGTTACTACTCCGTTGGATGTTGTTAAAACAAGATTGCAATGTCAGGTATTATGTTAAGACCATTGATGCTCTTTATTTTATTTTATTGTTTTTAGATTCTCTAGCAATGTTTTTGTGTTAGGTTATCAGCTGTTTAAACTGAATAATTATGAGATCATTAGGAATTGAATGCTGAAGTAGTAAACCTTTTTAATAGACTTGATCAAATTTAGGTTGAATTAATAAATTTTAAGTGTGTGTTACATGTAAATGGTTGAATTTTGGTGGTCATTGGGTTGGTATATGTTTGTGGATCTTTTTCTGTAAACGGGGTAATCTTTAGATCATCAAGACTTCAGATTAAACAAATTTAGGAAGCAGGTCACGGGATAACAGGTTTTGTTATAGACTGAAATTTGTCGCTGGAAGAGAGGACTTGACATTATTTCAGTATGGATTATGTTCAAGAGTCTAAAGTAGCAAAACTTTATTAAGTGGCATTTGAGAAGAACGTGTTGACAAGGCCTTGTTTTAGGAGGCTACCCTGTCTCTGAGTAGTTAATGCAGTATACTTGAAGGTGTCCCCTGTCTTCAAGTATGCACTGAGCACTTCAAAAGCTCCTCTGAGACTGTTAATATCTTTATGGTTTGGTTGCTAGAACTAAGCATTTGGCTTGGGCTTGAGTTTTATTTCACCAAGGGAGTATATTTTTAGTGAAGCATTTTCTGCTGGCTAATCAGTCTGTTGTTATTGGTTTAGACTTGTTGTTAACTATGTCATTGTATAAGAAGAATCCAGTCTAGTTTTACCGTGTACTTTGATGAGCATGGTTACTTTAAATGGATAACGCTCTGTTGGGTGTGATTTATGAACTAAGTACATGTTTTCCACCTTGTGCCATTGTTTTATCTACTCTCTCTCGAATTGTTATATCTTTTATGTTATATAATCAGCTTATA
This sequence comes from Papaver californicum, assembly GCA_023531435.1. Lineage (NCBI taxonomy): Eukaryota > Viridiplantae > Streptophyta > Magnoliopsida > Ranunculales > Papaveraceae > Papaver > Papaver californicum. Next base: position 282,259 of record JAJJMC010029015.1, read on the forward strand.
CATATGGCAATAAAAACTGAACTTAGTTTTCATGGTTATCTTTTGAAACAGGGTGTATGTGGGGCAGACACATTTAGAAGTAGCTCTATAAGGCTGGCTCTGAAGCAGATAGTTGCTAAAGAGGGTTACCAGGCATTGTTGCGTGGACTGAAGCCAAGAGTATTGTTCCATGCACCTGCAGCTGCAATTTGCTGGTCCACATATGAAGCAATGAAAAGCTTTCTTCAGCATGATCCTGAAGGATACCCTTCTCCTCAACTCTAATATCTCGATGAACATAACCTTCCGTTCCCCGTTTCTTTCTAGATCCAAAACAGATCAGTCTCGTGTAGTTCAAGTCTACGATTTACGCATCCTATAGACTTACAAGTCATTGGGTTATTCTTTTCTTTTTCTTTTTTGTTTTTGATCCCTGTTTTTGGGTTAATTTTCTTAAGTTATTTTTTGGATGGGCACTTGCTGTTTATGCTCGATTTTTGCATGGCCAACTGCTGCCTATGCCTTGTTGTATTGATAGTGAGAGAAAGAGATAATTAGTAACAATTTTGAGGCGAAATACAAAAACTGGTGAACAGGCCATGTTCTTATTTAAGCATGACTGGTGCAAAAAGTATTCTAAGGCAGGAATAGTGCCTCTGCTCTTTGCAATATGCTTATTGGAAGAAGTATCATGATCTGTTGTTCTTTAATTTTGTGTACTTCTTTTCGCTTGAGCTCTCACCAGAAAAATGCTGGCTTTGCTTGTATTATCTTAGAACGCAGACTAGTCTAGTTAAACAGCTTAATTTTGTACATTCATGTCAGATTTGGTTGCTTACACCATCACTGTACATGGGTTACTTCTCTGTCAAGCTTTGTAAAGTGAGGGAGACTCGATTCGAAGTGTAGACATCTTTGTCTGGTACTTGAAGGAGTGAACTAGCATTATCTACGAGAATTGAAGCTATTCTTGTTTGAAATTAAGCGAGTGGACGAAACCTAATGTCAGTATATCTGTTTTCTTAATGTGAGATGAACTGAGCAACTCTGATGGCAAAAATATTTTTGTATGTTTAGGCGACATTTTCTTGTCAAAACAGACCCATAAAAACTCAATGCATTCTTTTGCGAGGCATTTTGTTACAGATTTACTGTCATCGGCGTAAATGGTCAGAAAAATGTATGCAAGTAGAAGCAAAAACTAATCACTATTTGGAGATGCGGGGTATCGATCCCCGTACCTCTCGCATGCTAAGCGAGCGCTCTACCATCTGAGCTACATCCCCTCTTGAATTTGTAGCAAATTTAAAACCAAATGTTTTTAATTAGTAAAAATGTAAAAACAAAATAAAGAATGTCTGATCCCAGGTTCGAACTGGGGACCTTTAGTGTGTGAGACTAACGTGATAACCAACTACACCAACCAGACAATTTACTAACAATCTTTTAAATTATAAGATCAGCTCTCGGAGATCTTTTCACTGCAGTTGAGATAAGCTGTAGGTGGAAGTGTCGAACAAAGAACTGAAAGCTAAAGAGAAAGAGAGAAAATTCATGAATTCTTATAATCCACAGCAACTTCCTTCGATTCTTCGTAGTTTAGAATCTTGTAAATCCATGGAAAACTTAAAACAAATTCATTCAATCATACTCAAAACAAAGCATTTCCAAACTCAGCTTGTTTGGACTAAATTCATTTCCTTTTGTGCTCTATCTCCTTTAGGCAATCTCCATTATGCTGCATTAGTTTTCAATAAGATTGAAAACCCAGGTGTAAATCTTTACAACATTATCATTAGAGGGTTCTCTTCGAGCAAAGAGAACAATTCATTGGAGAATTCATTGTACTTTTATTGTGAAATGCTTGAAAATGGGTTGGTTCCTGATAATTTTACTATTCCTTTTGTTCTTAAGGCTTGCGCGAAGGGGAAAGCGTTAAGAGAAGGGGAAGGGATTCATGGTTATGCAGTGAAGACCTGGGTTTTGTCAGATGTTTATGTTAAGAATACTTTGATGAGATTGTATGCTGTTTGTGGGTTGATTCATGCTGTGAAGAAATTGTTTGAGGGACGTGCACGACGTCGAGGGGATTTGGTTTCGTGGACTACTTTGATTCAAGCGTACGCGAATATGGGTTTATCGAAGGAAGCAGTAAGTGTGTTTTTGGAAATGGGAGAAACAGAATTGAGAGCTGATGAAATGACTATGGTTATTGTGCTTTCAGCTTGTTCTAAGTTAAAAGATTTGGGTTTAGGCCGGAAATTACATCGGTATATGTCTGATAATATGGTGAATTTGGATGTTTTTGTTGGTAATGCATTGGTTGATATGTACCTAAAATGTGGAGATGTTGATTTTGCTTGTAAAGTTTTCAAAGAAATGCCTGAAAAGAATGTTGTTTCTTGGAATTCAATGATTGCTGGGTTAGCACACCAAGGGAAATTTAAGGACGCGTTGAAGGTGTTCCGAAGAATGCAAAGTGAAGGAGTAAAACCAGATAATGTTACTTTAGTTGGTGTGCTTAACGCTTGTGCTCATCTAGGAGTACTCGAATTGGGTGAATGGGTTCATTCTTATATAGATAGAAATCGAATTAAGCCAGATGGGTTTATAGGAAATGCCTTAGTTGATATGTACGCGAAATGTGGTAGAATTGATCAAGCATCTGAAGTATTCAAGAACATGAAGAGAAGAAACGTGTTTTCTTATACATCGATGATTGTTGGGTTAGCTATGAATGGGCAAGGCGAGAAGGCATTAGAGTTCTTCTCAGGGATGTGTATGATGGGTATAAAACCAAATGGGGTGACCTTCATTGGTGTCTTATCAGCTTGTAGCCATGGCGGACTAGTGCAGGAAGGGAAACGACATTTCAAAGAGATGTCGAGTTTGCACAAAATTGAGCCTCAAATAGAGCATTACGGATGTATGGTCGATCTTTTTGGCCGGGCAGGGTTTATTGCAGAAGCAGAAGAGTTTATCCAAACTATGCCAATTGAGCCTGACGCCTTTGTTTGGGGCTCTTTATTAGGTGCCTGCAAAACCCATGGTAAAGTCGACTTAGCTGAAACTATCATGAAAAAGCTAGTAGAAATCGAACCGGATAAAGATGGTGCTTATGTTGTCATGTCGAACATATACTCTTCAGCTAATCGACAGAAAGATGCAACAGAGATACGAAAAACAATGAAAAAAAAGAAAACTGAAGAAAATTCCTGGGTGCAGTGTGATTGAACTGAATGGCGTAATTCATGAGTTCCGAAAGGGAGACAAATCACACTTGAGAACAAAAGAGATATACACAATGTTAGATGAAGTAATGAACAGGTTAATGGTGGAAGGTTTCATGACAGAAACTTTGAATGTATCTGCCGATGTGACGCACGTAGAGAAAGCGCAGTCATTATGTCAGCACAGTGAACGGTTAGCAATTGCATTTGGATTGATTAGTACAAACCCGCGAACACCATTAAGAATCGTAAAGAATCTCCGTGTATGTAGCGACTGTCATTCTGTAACTAAATTCATATCTAGAGTATACGAAAGAGAGATAATCGTCCGGGACCGAAATCGGTTCCATCATTTTATTGGTGGCTCATGTTCTTGTAATGATTTTTGGTGATACAATTCTGCAATGTGGAGTGGTTTTGGTGACCAAAACTGCACCTGTATGCATTTAACATTTCACTCCCATTTCCGCACCTAATTCTTACACCCCATTTACACTCAGAGCTCTCCTCACCAATGCAGACCTTCCTAATGCAAACCAATCAAATCTGAATCAGTTTTAAAAGGAATAAATCGAGAATTACAATGATCATGAAAACAGTATGTGCATCATTCTTGAAGAAAAATCAGAGTCTGTCACAATTTTGTAAGCAAAATATTCAGTGTAAATGAAGTGTATTGAGTAAATAAAAAAGAGTATTTGGGTATTGCATAGTTTATTTGAGATTCAAATTTGAAAGCAATAGTAAATCCCTAAGTATTTAACTATGATGATCATGATTATCAACACAATTAGCAAATCATGATTTGAGAAAAAACAAAATTTGGGTCATAATCATGCAAGAAAAAGGTTGAGTGTAAATAAGGTGTACGAATAATGAAAAAAAAGTTTTGGTAAAATTGCGTAGTATGTATTTCTTCAAGGTCTCATTTTGATTTGATAAGTGAGGAGAAGTGTTTCTTCCTAGCTAAAGAGAGAAGAAGGAAAAAAAGTTAGGGTTTTGAATTTTGAATCACAGAGCGAGGGTTTTAATGGAAGAAAGTTCTTATAATGAGAAGAACATAAATATGGATGAGTCTTTATTAGATGATATCATACAAAGATTACTTAATGTTAAGAATGGAAGAACACCAAGAAGATGTTATCTGACGGAATCAGAAATCCAACAGCTTTGTAGAAATTCAACATGTATCTTCCTGAATCAACCCAATCTTCTTGAACTGAAACCTCCAATCAAAATTTGTGGTAAGGTTCTGCTTTCATTGTATTTCTTTTATTGTGTTTTTTCGTTTCACTTGGGGCGAATGCCTCCTTCAACATATGGGC
>JAJJMC010029015.1:286802-313572 GCA_023531435.1 Papaver californicum
GTATCTTCCTGAATCAACCCAATCTTCTTGAACTGAAACCTCCAATCCAACCTTGCCCTCCCCCCCCCCCCCCCCCCCCCCCCCCCCCCAATGTCTTGTTTCAGCTGAGTTACATTTCACTGGAGGCAAATGCCCCCAACACATGGTTCTGCCCCATGGAAACTTTGTTTTATGGTTTCGAGGGTTTTTTAAATTGGAAAAGTTGCATCTGTTTTGGGGGTAGTTCTTGCATTAGTGGAGCAAGGATGGGTATTTATGGCTTTGAGCCCTTGCCCTAGTCTTCAAATCTGTCTGAGGTGTTCTTGGATGGGTATAATGGGTTGAGGTACACAAGAGAATACAAATATAACATTTTCTTTCTTAGTATTAGGTTGTAAAGAACATGAAGAATGTACCTTTCTTTGGATTTAGGTTGATTTTTGCTTAGTTGTGTGTTTGTGCATGTGAGTTGGTACAATGTGATTCTATGAAGTAGGTAATTTGTTAATGTTGTTATATCGGGTCATAGTTTAAGTACTGCGATAGCTTGTTCGGGGATGCAAGCATATAAGACACGTCCATTGTTATTCTAAAGTTAGATTACTCTGGATTTAGGAGCCAGAATTTTGCAATGCTAATGTCTTTAGGGTATCACCTCGTATAATTGTTTCTATCCTGGAGAAAACCGGAGATTATTCGGACATATCATTAAGTACTGTACAATTTTCTCTAATTCTTTATTAGCAAATTGGTTTTCCAATGAGGGGACAGTGAAGAGTTTTGATTTTTCTAAATTGACAGGTGATATTCATGGCCAGTATTCGGATCTTCTCCGTCTTTTTGAATGTGCTGGACCGCCTCCTGAGACAAACTACTTGTTCCTGGGTGACTATGTAGACCGAGGTGAACACAGCATAGAGACAATTTGCCTTCTTCTCGCGTACAAAATTAAATATAAGGATAAATTTTTCTTACTTAGAGGCAATCACGAGTCTGCTTCTATTAACCGTATATATGGATTCTATGATGAGTGTAAGAGGAGATTTAATGTTCGTCTTTGGAAGACTTTTTGTGACTGCTTTAACTGCCTACCAGTAGCTGCTTTAATTGATGGAAAGATCTTTTGTATGCATGGTGGATTGTCTCCTCACTTGAAGAAATTTGATCAGATAAGGGATATATCTCGTCCAGTGGATGTACCAGATGAGGGACTTCTCTGTGATCTACTCTGGGCTGATCCTGATAAGGAATTTGATGGTTGGGGGGAGAATGACAGAGGTGTTTCCTGTACATTCGGGTCTGATAAGATAACTGAATTTCTTGAAGACCATGACCTCGACCTGATTTGCCGAGCTCACCAGGTAAATTTACCCCCTTTAGTGTTTTGTATAAAACCACAGTTACCTTGTCCACAGTATGTCTCAATCAGTTCAGCGGTCTGATATTTTTATCTCATTTTTTATTGTCATTAGGTTGTGGAAGATGGGTATGAATTCTTTGCCGATAAGCAGTTGGTTACCATATTCTCTGCTCCAAATTATTGTGGTGAGTTTGACAATGCTGGTGCTGTGATGAGTGTGGATGCAGATTTGATTTGTGCATTCCAGATTCTTCAACCTTCTGATAAGAGAATGAAAATTGGATTTGGTAACAAGAAGTCAATACCTGGAACACCACCAAAGAAGGTAATCCTTAGTTTATGTCAATCTGTAGATATAAATTCTATTCAAAACTGAATATTGTTCAAAATGTTAAGTGAAATCACTGGTCCACTTCCTCTTTCGTAGTTGCTAAAAAGTGAAAGCATCACTTTGTATGTTAAAACTCTGTTAGGTAGCTAGCAGGCTCGAAGTTATAGAACTATTCTTCTTGTTTTAATGGAATTTGAGAAATGGGTTACCCATCAGCATGAGGTATAAGTAGGGATGACATACAAAGACAGTTGCGCAGATCACTAGTTCAATATTTCCAATGTTGTTGCTGTAGGCTTCTAAAAAATCTGAAAACACCACTGAAGAAGGTAATACTTAATATTATCTCAATCGATAGGTAAAAAATTCATTCAAGAGCTGATATTCACTGAATATTGCTAAAAATCTAAGTAAAATCACTAGTCCACTTCTCCTCTTTCGCAGGTTCTAATAACTCAAAGCACTTAGGATGCTGCTAGTCAGGCTCAAAGTTATACAACTATTCATCTTCTTTTAATGGGATTTGAGATACGGGTTGCACGTCAAAATGAGGTGTCAGTAGGGGTGAAGCGCAGATCACTAGTTCAATATTTCCAATGTTGTTGCTATGAGCTGTTATAAACATCGTTTATTTATCTAATAATTAGTGTCATTTGTGCATACCAACTTTTGAGGGTGATCAAGAGGTTGATTCATGAGACCGACATACTTATACTTCAGAGCATAGAAAACTTAAGTAGAACACTGTCTATTTGGAGTTACAGAAACCATCAAATACCCTTTCAGTTTTTATGCGATTTATCTGCCTTGCGGAAGTGCTTTTACAGACTAATTCCCACTGGACGTTTTGTGCTGACAAATGTTTGTTGTAATTTTCAGGGTAAAAAGGGACGCCTAACTGAAGAAGAACCAACCACATAAATACAAGAAAGGGTTCCCTATGTAATCTCCTTGCTACTTTCAGCGTCAAGATAAAGTTATTATAACCTTATAGAAAGACTCAAGATTTGCTGCAGTGATGCGTACGCAGAGGAAATAACCTCATTCTTGCTTTATTAGGATTTTTTCTTAGTTTGTAAATCTTCTAACAGGGTTAAGGCTTGTTAGGAATATCAATTGTTGTACCGGAGAAGGTGATTCTTTCTCTTGTTTACATATCTAACTATTTATAGTTCAGGTTCTGTTTTGTGTATCACCATTTTTTGTCTGTTGCACATTTACAAGCTCAATGTAAACAATGCTTGCCCGTTAATTGTTCGGCTGGTGGTTCCAATTTTTGATTCAAACACTTTGCATACCTGAATCTTGGTGTATGTGGATTTCGATTACTAATTGTTTCTAAACAACTTAGATTACAGAATTAAAGATATTGGCACAATCTTGGTATATGCCCAACGACCCCAATTTCTTTAATAATCTGAAATCTACCGTATTGGCATGAAAAATTATCTTTAAAACTCGTGGACCCAAATATCAAAATGTAAGGTATTATTTACCATTGTATAACGCATAAAAATTATGCTGACTTGGAATGTTTCATGCCTTTCAAGTCATGTCGTAGTTCGTGAACCTAATTTGGCTTCATGACCCAAATTTTACCCGGGATCCAAACTCTACATATCCAAGTTCGCTTAATGGAACTTGGAAGTGCCCCACGGATATGACTAGCAAGTAGCAACCATAATCTGCACTGCCTTCCTACATTTCATATTGTGATCCAAATTTGTTGTGTGACCTAAAAATGATATCTTTACCTAAATGTGTTTTGGTTGCTGCTCACTTAAACACCTTCTTATAATCAAATCAGACCCCTTAGTTTTAATTTCATCAATATTCTAGTAATATATAGATTATAATGAAAGCAAGAAGCGTTTTTAGTCCAACGGTTAGGATAATTGCCTTCCAAGCAATAGACGACCCGACTCCTGGCAGTCGCACTTTTTGGAGATCACAGGAGGATGCATTTCTTGGCAACGTTAAAATTATGAGATGCAAACAACGGCTTTGGAATACATTGAGAAGATTGAAAGTGTGAACATGAGTTTCTGCCTCATGTTGGAATGATTTAACAAGTCGTTGAAGCTCCAACTTCCTTATTTGGACCTGTCCTTCAGTGATGGGTTGTTTCAATCCTAGGTACAATATACCAACTCCAATCAATATGATACCCAACAGGACGAGGAGACCAGAAAAAAGAGCAAATGCATATGGAGTATTTTGAGCCCCGGGCATTCCATCTACATTGATCCCAAATAAATCCCGTGATTATCGAAAGAACAAGACCGCAACCTCCAAATACAGTCAAATTGTGAGTAACACGAAGGCTCTTATCCTGTAACCATGAATGAACAGTACTTTGCATAACATCTTGAATAGTAAAGAGCCGACCACGAACTGCTTCTTGTTCCTCAATCATTTCCCTTGTGTTCTTTCTAATTCCTTCCAACAATCTTCTTGCTGAATTACCCCTCAAGTGTTGTAGAAGCTCAAATATGATTTCTTCTCTAGCATGTAGTGACCATTTAACCCTGATCACTTGTCTTGACAGCTTCCTGATTTCTTGGTTGAGAATCACACTGAATAGATTCATATCCTCATGGTTTCTCCTATCCATAAATTTCAACTCAATTTCATCTGCTGCACCAAATATGGATTTGCGAAACAACCTATCATCCCAACGAGAAAGGCGGCAAGCTAGTTGCGGTATCACTTCATGAATTGTTTTTGGTGAATTGGTACCACCAGTGGCAAGAAGCTCCTGAACTTCGGTTAAACCTAACACATTTATGTGTGATGCAGTTTCTTTCACATGCAATACAGATATTAAAAAGTTTTTTGCTTTAAAGGATCGAAGTACAATGGGTATGTCATCTTCGTCAACAAAAGGATCACCAGCTGACTGCCCTAACAACTCGAATAATACACCACCTGCAACCTAACTGGAACCTCGTAAAAAAGGTGTTTCATGCGATCACTGATCAACCGACTTTCATCTCTCAAGGCAAGACTAATGGCTGGATGTAACCACTGAGCATTGGTTAGCCATGAATCTATGAATTTATGACCTGCAACAACATGACACCACCATGTAGGCCCTGCTGCCCGTTCCCAGTACGGAGCTGCTACATCTGCAACCATAAAATCATCTTCATCGTCCATGAACTCGGTAGATTGTGAGGTCCATCCTCCATCAACTTGAACTGTTTGGCAAGTTCAGAAATTCTATCCCAACCAATTGGTACCCAATGACTTCCTATAGGTTTATCCATGCCGGCAGTTTGATAGTTATCAGTATCTTTCTGGTCATCTGAAAGAGAAATTTCATCTGACCCAACCTTTATGAGTGAATCAAAGTCTAGAAGATCGACATTTTTGGACACTATAAGCAGAAGAATTAGTTGTACCGTTAGGCACTTGCTTTGGGTCTTTACCATTGATATGTCGACCATCATTTGTCTCAGAACCAGGTTTTACGATAGTTGTTTTCTTGGCCCCTCGAACAAATTCAAAAGCACAAATAAGCCCATCTGTCCAAAGTTCACTCCCTGGAATGTTCTCTTTAGTGCCACTTTTGGTACTGTTCTCTTGTTGCTTCATTTTACTGCTAACAGAAGCAATATTTGATTAATTCCTAACCATAGATTCCACCACCAACTAGTGAAAGCTTTCAGTTTGAGCAAAATATCGACTCATGCACATAAACCATCGTGCATATTGAATAATCATACTTTTCTTAGTTTAAGAAGATTAAATTATAATCAAACCTTTCTTAGTTTGACACCCTGGAACTCTTGCAAAATGAATAATAGCAGCCAAACTTATAAACTCAAAAGTGTTACAGTAGCCAACACCTGCAACATTTAAATCAGAGTTCGGCATCACCTAACAGAACAGTAAAAGCAATCCTTCCCAAGGCCTGTGAGATCAGTTTGAAATAGATGTACACAGTTTCAGTTTAAACGTCTGTGAACATACAACAGTTTCAGTTTAAACGTCTGTGAACATACAACAGTTTCAGTTATAGATATACATAAAACTCAGGCAATGGGTAGTGATTTCCTCTGCTGCGCAATAATTTGCCTCCTGCAACAGCATACAGATACCTATCAGGATGCCAATCATGGAATTTCAGAAGTCTAACAACACTGGAATTAGTCGAAAACAGGTTTGGAATTCGAGTACTAAGAGAAGCAATTCTATGTAACACATCAACTTAATCGGAGCAGAGGAAAAACTAATGCCAAGAATGGAACCAACTGGATTTCCAAAACATAATACCCTAACTTACTACCATAAATAACACCACATAGAGACTGGAATGACTGCATATTATGAAGAAATCAACCACTCTAACTAATTCAATGAACTCAATCTACGAATAAATTAAGAATTTTATTCAAATTACGAATTTAATGAACTCAATCTATGAAGAAATCAACAATAAAGAGAACAGAGAGATCTAGGTATTACCTGGATTAAGAACCAGAACAGATTAAACAAAAATATCCTAAATGCACTTCACACAAAAATGATTACCTGCAAAATTGCTCCGAATTCAAACCCAACAAGTTTATGAATCAAATTTGAACGTCCAGAAATCCTAATTCACAAAAATCAAAGACGGATTCGGAGATTCCTACATCTTGAATTATGTTGAACCGGCACATTTTACACCTCAAAAATAAGCTATAAAGCATAATTTGATATTTCTACCAAATGGACATGAAAAAAAAATAAAAGTTTATGAGGATAAAACCTTGTGCTGAGGTACCCAGGCAGGGCACTCTATTCGAAAGAGTGGCTCAAATCCCAGATAGGAGGATGATGGTTCACCAGGCAAACCCACATCAACAGGTATAGAGTGTATCCATAAAAGATTCTACCTACAATCCCTAAAGAGACATAACTACATCCAGCGCAGGAGCTCGAGCTCAAATATCCTCTCAACAGCAAAATGACATACTTGAGCAAGTGCTTAAAATGGGAGAAGAACGGAGAAGATTGGAGGAAGTATTTCAGGAAGCGTGCACTACTCCACTTTCAAATCACTTGATCAGCACACCTATCCTGGCTAAGTGCCCTCTTCCAACATTCAACTGCTTTGATGGGACTACGGAAGCAGCAACGCATTTAAAGTACTATTCTAGAGTACTTGTGCATTGGGAGCATGACGGCGCAATCATGTGTAGGTTCTTCCCTTCCATCTTGAAGGAAGGCGCACTCACCCGATTTGATAACTTACCACCATACTCTATTGATCCATTTGAACAGCTATCATAGTTGTTCATGGAAATATACATGTACAATCGAGCTGCACGGATAGGGATCGACAAAATGTTTGCTTTGGCCATAGGTCCAAGAGAGACCTTAAGAGAATACTCTAATAAACTACTGCTTGTTAGGTATGCTGATGTAGCTAGAGCTTCAGGCCAAAAAAATTGAGGAACTTGAGATTCAATCGTGACCCGTCTTTCAAACTTTGGTCTAGACTACTATCCCTCAAGTGACCACAGCTCCACAGGTCCAAAGTGTCAGTCATGTGTAAAGCCCTTGTGTTGTATTTGTATAAAATATGCTGCTCTTCAACAAACTTTCTCCTAACAATTTTTTAGAAGATATGGTAGCAAAAGCTGTAAAGAAACCAGAAGCAACACTACAGGATGTAATTGTCAAGAGTGTTAGTTTTGGTTCAGTCACTTTACTTGCAAAGGTTTCTGTAAGCAATCCATATGTCACACCTATTCTAATTGGTGAGGTTAACTAAATTCTCAAGAGAGGTGATAGGTGAGGCTTTCTTGCATTTATGCTTATTTTTTCTCATCCTCGTATCATCTGGAGACACATGCATATAACCCTCTTGTGCACTACAGGTCGGCAATCAGCCGGAGAAATCTCACTGACCATGAGGTTACTTTGTGGTTGTTCGTGTTTGCAGTGTTATGGCATCAGGGAAAATACCGGATCCAGGATTGCTGATGCCTATGAGCTTGACGTTACTTGTGATCGAAGTGAAGGTGCCATACAGTGTTGTGATTACTCTACTGCGAGACGTGAGCACTGAATGGGCTATTCCTTATGAATTGCAACTTTGTTTTACTTTTAAAATTCCTGTGATAGGCGTATAACAATCCCAATCACAGAAAAAGGAGAACTCAAACTCCCTACCTTCTCTGAGTTCTTGCATGGTGGCAAAAAGGAAGACAAAGATTGGTTCTCTCTCAAAAATTGGATATAAGAAGATTGTGTTGTAATCTTACTTGTGTTGTTCTTTGTTCCTTAATGCACAATAAAGAAAATCTATTTCAATGAATCATGTTTCTATGGAGACTGCTACTTTAAATGGACGACGAAAGTTCTCGTGTCGTCACCTCGAGGAAAGGCAGGTTTGAAGCCTTGCCAATAGAACCCTCCAATCCACACTTGTTTGTTCTTCTCATCCATTGACTGCTTGTTCAATCCTCATTATCCCTTGCCATGCACTGCAAAGAATACAGCAACAAACTACCTTTGGACTTAGCTACATTTCAAGAGATTTCAAAGAATAAATAAGATGTGAATGCATTTAGATGTCAAGTGACCATAGCTCCACAGGCCCAAAGTGTAAAGCCCTTATATTGGAATAAGATATTCTGCTCTTGCGGATGTCTCTGTCGTACAGTGGTAAAGTCATTCGACGATGATACCTTATAAAAAAAATGCTCTTCAACAGATTTTCTCCTAACAACTTTTCAGAGAAGATCTTCAATCTTAATTAAACCAAAAATAAATTAGACAAAGAAATTAGTCAGATAAACATGTTTAACTTACAAGTCAATTAAAATATCAAACTAACAAGTAAAGATTGCCAACAACTAAATTTAGATGGTGTGCAGTGGGAATAGGTAATTCTTCCTTTCAAGCATCTTCATTTTCATGACAGTAGAAAATTTTTGAAGACATAAATGGGTGAGTTCTTAGAGCAAGCTGTGAACTTTGTTGAAGAGAAGGTAGCAGTAATCACCTTGACGCCGGTGAATTGCACCGAAGAGACAGTAGCAGTACTTGTAAAGAAACCAGAACCAACACTAAATGATGTAATTTTCAAGAGTATTAGTTTTGATTCAGTCACTTTACTTGCAAAGGTTTCCGTAAGCAATCCATATATCACAACTATTCCTATAGGTGAGATTAACTACATCCTCAAGAGTGCAGATAGGTGAGGCTTCATTGCTTTTACTTTTATATTTGTCGGTCCTCGTAGCATCTGGAGCATGTATTTCCACATGCAATCAGCCGGGAAAATCTCCCCGGAGGTCATAATTAAGATTGGAGTTTGGAACACAGACCTCATACCTATCTATGGATGACCATGAAATTGTTTTTTTGTTGTTGTTGTTGTTGTGTGCAGTGTTATGGCCTCGGGCAAAATACCGGACCCAGGATTCCTAATGCCTATGAACTTGACATTGCTTGTCATCGAAGTGAAAGTGCCATACAGTGTTGTGATCACTCTACTACAAGACGTGAGCACTGAATGGGCTATTGATTATGAATTGCAGCTCTGTGTCACTTTTGATATTCCTGTAATAGGAGATGTAACAATCCCTATCACAGGAAAAGGAGAAATCAAACTCCCTACCATCTCCAAGTTCTTGCATGGTGGCAAAAAGGAAGATAAAGATTGGTTCTCTATAAAAAATTGGATACAGAAAATTGTGTCTTAGTCTTACTTATGTTGCTCTTTGTGCACAATAAAGAGAATCCAATAAAATGATTCACCCTAGTGTTTCTCACACTCTGTTTTCAAGATCCTGTTTCCGACAGGGCCGCAGGGGGTTAATTTTAAAATTTTAATCAGATTCATACATTTTCGCTAATCAATAAACAAGCATCTAGCGACAAGAACGACACAAGTAAACATCGGTAATCACAATCAAGAGAGCCTGACAAAAGAGATAAGATTGTTTTAATCGCTTTTAGTACGTTGAAGTTATTGAGGGTAGGGTGAGTATTACAAAAATATATACTTATTTTCATTGTATTTGCCTTTGAGCTTACATTGACTGGAATTCTGCATATCCAGTCTTACCCTCCTCATAACAGGACTCACACATTTTTGTTCTTCTCATCCATCAATTGCTTGTTCAATCCTCATTATCCCTTGCCCTGCACGAAAAAAACAACAACAAATGACCCTCGGACGTGGCTACATTTCAAGAGATTTAAAAGAATAACTAAGATGTGAATGCACCAGCTGCTGCACTTAAGCTAATATTATTAGAACTGTATGCACCTATGCAATTGATCCTAAATGAAGCACACGTATAAATGAATTTTAAATCAAGAGTGTTGCACAGTGAATCATGTGATATGTACCTTATGAGGCGGTGTTCCAGGTCTGGACATGCCGCCGAACCCTTTGCCTTTCTTATCAGTGGGTTTAAGGATCTGAAACGAACAAGTCAATGTATCATCTACGCTCATCATAGCACCAGCATTGTCAAACTCCCCACAATAATTTGGGGCGGAGAATATGGTCACCAACTGTCGTTTTGCGAAGAACTCATAACCATCTTCCACAACCTGCTTACAATATAACAACCAAGAGTGAATAAGGGGAAAACAAAAATTAAAAAACGTCATGATATAATCACAGATAAATTTCATAAAACCATCCATGGTGGCATGAACCATGTTGGGACTTGGAGCAACCAAATAATTCAGCACAGTCCTCAATGCAGCAAGCCGTAACATCATTGTATCCGCCTGGACATGCAAATCTTAAATAAGAACTTCACAAGTTCTACTATCTGGGCAAGCATGGTGTCTCAACAACCTAAAGTTGTAAGTTGTAACTGCAGGGATATAATGTGCAAGCATTAGCTGAGATATTCAATCTTTGTCCATTGAGCTGTTTGTCTTGAGTGTTCGGAATAAGATAAGTTATACAAACCATAAACTATATGCAATATCTACTCATGTGTTCTGAGCTATCAAATTACACGGAATGAAACCACTACTGTAGGTACCATATCCCGCCCTTATAAATCAAACAAAAAGCAATACAAGCAACTACAGCAAGACAGTTAAATGTATTTCGATGGTTTACCTGGTGAGCTCGGCAAATGAGGTCAAGATCAAGTTTCTGAAGGAACTCAGAAACCTTGTCAGCCCCGAACGTATAAGATACACCTCTGTCATTCTCACCCCAACCTTCGATGTCTTTATCAGGATCAGCCCAGAGCAAATCGCAGAGAAGGCCTTGATCTGGGACATCCACAGGGCGAGCAATGTTCCTAATCTGATCCAAGCTTTTCAGATCAGGAGACAACCCTCCGTGCATACAGAGGATCTTTTCATCAACAATAGCAGCCACTGGCAAGCAGTTAAAGCAATCGGTAAAAGCTTTCCATAGGCGGACATTAAACCTCCTCTTACATTCATCATAAAACCCATAAATACGGTTGATGGAAGCACACTCGTGATTGCCTCTGAGTAGAAAGAAGTTCTCTGGGTATTTGATTTTGTATGCTAAGAGAAGGCAAATGGTTTCTATGCTCTGTTTACCACGATCAACATAGTCACCAAGGAACAGATAGTTAGCCTCAGGAGGCAAACCCCCATATTCAAACAGTCGGAGAAGATCAGAATACTGACCATGAATATCACCTGCCAAGAATTTCATATGTTCAAAAGGGTCAAAACAAGATAAAAACTGATTTTAGTACGAAGGCGGCAAACTTATTTTTTGTGAACAGTAAACGAGAACTTTTATATAGGGATGAGAAGAAACATGCACAAGGTACCCCCAGTTATAAAACGATCAAAAACGGACTCGAAGTTCCCTAATATGAAGATTAAAAGAGACCAAAGCATGAAGGAGAAGTTAACCCTATGAAACTAGTAAATCACAATACTCTCACATAGGCACAAACAGGAAAACTGAAGCCAGAAATGAAATATAAAATCAAATGTAAACTATTTTGTCACCAGAGCTAGCAAAAATGGGTAGTTCTCACATTCATGTACATAAGGTGGGATTCTGTGTCAAATTGAGAAACTCCTTCATGCACGTTGACAGTGTTTACATTCTTCAGTGAGACGGCATGTTCAGTTATATGATAGAAAATAACTATGCTGATCAATACGCTGTTTCAGTTACAGCATCAGACACTTTAATCTAAGCTACATGGGGTTGGGGCTGGCAGTACAGAAGAAGAAAACAAAACTAAAGGCTGGAGGGACAGGAGACAAGTGAGCCAATCAGGCACAACAGCACAAAAAAAGAACAGCTAGAACTTTTCTCAGACACCAACACACATCACAAAAATACCTAAAACCCCAATCAGTATTGTTGAAATTTCTCACTGGAACCATCTGAATCACTTGAATACCATACACTCCCTTCCCTAATCTATAAGATTATAAGCATATATACAAATTGCAGAAGCCCTAATTTACACAGTCTCCCACTAAACCATCACCTAAAAACTGAGCAAAAAAATTAAACAAAAAATACAGGAAAATCCAGAAACGGAAAACAAAGAAAGGGCTAGTTAATAATCATACCACAAATCTTGATAGGAGCTTCAAGTTCAAGAAGATTAGGTTGAGATATAAAAATCTCTTTAGAAGCAACACAAAGCTGTCTGATTTCAGCTTCAGTGATTAATACTTGTTTAGTTGTTTTCCCATTCTTTGCTTCTAATAGTCTCTTTATTATATCATCCAATACACCTTCATCCATCGGCATCACTCAAAAAAAAAAAAAAAAAATCCCTTCCTTTTTCTTAAAAATAAAAACCCTATCTTTCTCAGAAAATAAATAGTTTTAGTATGAGCGAAAATATCTGTTGTATATATTTAGTAACAGTTATTATTAGATGTTGCTAATCACTCTGTTTTTGGTATAATCACACACTCTGTTTGATTTTTGTGGTTTTCTTCCGCCTCTGTTTTAGAGACTGATGGAAGAAACGAGAAGAAGAAGCAGCAGCAAAGATGGACTTTTTAGAGAGAGAAGGGGAAGGAGGAAAAGTATAGTACTCAGGGGTGAGGTGAGGTGAGGTGAGGTGAGGTGAGGGGAACCCTATCTATGCTATGACTAGACTCTGTTTTTCTTGCTATGTCGAATTTGGTTGACTCCTAGGGCAGAAATTTACAGGTCAGCTTTTTCTTGGGAATGGATGGAGGGAAAGAAAATAAAAATAGATTGATGGACCACTGCCGATTGCAGTGGTGAGCCTCTGTGGTCCATGCTCGTGCAAATTTCAGCGCATACCTTGTTTGTTTGGATCTGATTTAGACTATAAATTTATTTCGGTAATTGGTTTGTTTTAAATTAGATATCAAATTGTTTTTTATTGTTTTTTCATATTTTTTTGATGTTGATTCATTAATAATTGAATTCAGGTATCACTTAAATCGTTGGGCATATAATTAACTCGATCTAGAAAATAATCTATTACTCAATTGTTTAATAAATTTTAAGTCAAATGTGATGAGGTAGATCCAAACAAATTAAATTAAGTAGTTGTGTGAAAATAAAAAGAATTACAAGTTAGACGACGAAACCAATTTCATTGTAAACATGGGCTACAAAAAAGACATCCAACTTGCCATTTTGTGATTCTTAAATCTTACTGCCCTACCTTTTGCATCCACTTAGCAAGATGCCATGCCTAAAATGAATTATGACAAATTTCTTAAGGCCTGCAAAGTACTATCCCTAGGTCCCAAACTTTGATGGACTAAAATAAAATAAAATAAAATAAAAACACCACCAACAATGGGATTGCCTTTTTTTCGTAATCCAACGGTTAGGGACACACTTCAAGTTAGGTCATATTTGACTACTTATATCAAAGGCAAAGCCACCAAATGAGGACATCATTATTCATGGTGTGGTGGATGTTTCAGATTCAAACCTAAAATTTGAAAACGGATTCCTGAGGGGGGAAATTGTGCTATAATTGCAAAACATAAAAGAGAAGATGACTCCCTATGTGCATCGCATTATCGGTAACGAGGAAAATGATGGTCAGATTAGTAAAGCTGCAAGTGTATAATGTACATGCAGCACCAAAGTGCAAATAAGAAACTGTATTTTTCTTTTGTTTTCCTTGTTTTTGTATCTTGAAGCCTGACTTACATGAACTGTATACGAGAAAGTAACAAAAAAGAAGCGAAAGACAAAACATCAAACAAGCGATTCACGAGAACCAAGTTTTAAGATCTACAATTTAAATTTACATATGGATATTTAGCTCGTATTCGCATATGAGGCAAATGTTTCTGTTTATATGTGTAGTATATCTAGTTCACTTTTCAGCTGTGGTATTATGTAGCAACCTGTGTTGGAAGGCCCATGCTAGGCCATGGAAGATCCGAGTACAAATGTAGGAATCTATTCAGGAAAAATGAAACAAAAGTTACCAAACATCCTCAAGTCAGCAGTTGTGTTCTTCTTCTCTTGAATTATGTAGTCCTGTCCATTACTCATCCATCAGCGAACTGAAGATGCAACGAAAAATAGGTCAGGCTGAATCATGTAAGATAACCAAACCTACTAATGTGGCTTGAAACAATTGTCTGATTTTCATGGATCGAGTCTAGACGGAAATGTTAGCGCAGTCAGATGAGTGAACCTAATCATCTGAAAAATACACACTATGTTTTAAAGTGCTCAATTCAATAGTACATGTCACCTGTCATGTTTTGTCCTTACCCAATTACAGATGGCAAGAAAATAATTTGCATATGATGTATTGTAGAGAGAACATAATGGCCGTAAATAATAACATCCTAAACAGCAATTGATTTACAGGACGTCCATCAGGCTACGAACATAAAATATTGTCTATTAGTTGGTGACCCAGGTTGCCTACTTATTAGAGCTGATCGAAAGTAAGAAATTTAATAAATGTAAGCTGTAAAGAGAATGATGATGTACCTTATATGGCGGTGTTCCAGGTTTTGTGTAACTACGGAAACCTTTCTTAAGAGAAGGTCTAAGAATTTGAAATGCACAAGTCAAAGATTCGTCCACACTCATCATTGCACCAGCATTGTCAAACTCCCCACAATAATTTGGAGCTGAGAATATTGTAACCAACTGCCGATTTGCAAAGAATTCGTACCCATCTTCTACAACCTATGAACAAGATAAACTAGTTAAAGAAAACGAACAAGTGGAGGAACACCATACAAATTATGGGCCACTATGATTGACAAATGAGGTAATCATTTGTCAGAAGCTCTGGACCACTCTATCCATACCGAAAGGCAGAATCATCAACTTGGCATACAAATTGCATCGAGAAAGACATGCCAAAGAGTTATTTCTATCCACACATATGCACATCAGACTATCTACGTTAAGGATGAGTTAACCACAGCAGCACATGCGATGCTGCGAAGACTAACTTTTGAATAACGCTGTACAAAGTTTCCAATAAGGTTGATTAAGGAAGTGAAATTAGTTAATCTGTTACTGGAGTTAGTTTACCTGGTGAGCTCGGCAAATTAGATCGAGATCATGTTTCCGAAGGAAATCAGTAACCTGCTCAGCCCCGAATGTAAAGGACACACCTCTATCATTTGCAGCCCAGCCTTCAGTGCCTTTATCAGGATCTGCCCAGAGCAAATCACAGAGAATGCCGTGTTCAGGCACATCAGCAGGGCGAGAAATTTTCCTAATATCATCCAAGCTATGCAATTTAGGTGACAATCCTCCATGCATACATATAATTTTTTCGCCCACAATAGCAGCAACAGGTAGGCAGTTGAAGCAATCGGTGAAAACTTTCCAGAGGCGAACACTATACCTCCTCTTACATTCATCATAGAACCCATATATTCGGTTGATGGAAGCACACTCGTGATTACCTCTGAGTAGAAAGAAGTTTTCCGGGTACTTGATTTTGTATGCTAGAAGAAGGCAAATGGTCTCTATGCTCTGTTTACCCCGATCAACATAGTCACCCAAGAACAAGTAGTTTGCATTAGGAGGCAATCCACCATAGTCGAACAATCGAAGAAGATCAGAATACTGACCATGAACATCACCTGCAAAATTAAAGGTGGCAGCTTAGAAATTGCCATGGAAAAGCTGTTCAGAGTGAATTGCTAGCTAGGTGATTTGCAGTAATGTAATGTTGAATAGAAGAACAATTGTTCCAACAGACTATCCTAAAACCTTATAAAACTGAAAGAATGAACCCCTGAGACATTCAAAAACTTCTAATGAAAACCAGACTCATTAAGATAAATTTTTCAAAGATCAACACATAAATTTTCTCATTCTTTACCAACCAATGTACTAGATTCTACAAATAACAATTTTCAGTTCATGACAGATACACTGTTTTCATAAAACATCCAGGCTTGATACATGCTTCACGTATCTTCTTCAACCAATGATCCGACATAACACAGAGAAAATTCAATGCAAAGGTAAGCAATCAGGATTTTGAGTTCCTTCAGTTGACCAATTTTTGCTATATCCCTCATTCTCCAACATCACGCAGACGATCAAGAGCAAATATCCATGCAAGAACAACATTATTCATCCAAATTCCCCATTACGCATGTTCCAACAACAACTCTCAGACGCTCAAATATACATCAACAAAAATTCGTTAGCTTATTGTTTAACATACAGCATAAGATCTCCCTAGAACTAAAGTCAAACACACAAACTACAATCTATCCTTGTAATATATTCAATCAACATCTCATTGCTTATGCTAATTCACAATACCAATCATAAAACACAAAACTTAGACCTACTCAATCCATCCATGACAAGAACCACAGCTAGTACAACATCTACAACTAAGCAATCAATTCAGCAGAACATATTTGTAAGAACCCAAACCATAAAACTTGAATATAATCAATCCATATCTCCATGATAACAATCAAGCAACTCAAAACCCTAAAATCAATTCAAAGAAGACTAACAAAATGAAATCAAAAGGGGGGAAAATATAAAGTCTTTACCACAGATTTTAACAGGAGCTTCAAGTTCAAGAAGATTAGGTTGTTCAAGAAAGATAGCTCTTGAAGTGACACAAAGTTGTTTAATCTCAGAATCACTTAAATCAACATCTTTTACTACTCTTCCTTTCTTTGCTCCAAGTAATCTTCCTATTATGTCATCTAATAAACCCCCATCAATAGTCATCTCTATTCAATAAACTCAAAAACAAAATCAAAACCCTAACTTTCTCTGTAGCTGTCTAGACTCAAACTGAATTCAGCAAAAAAAGGGATCTTATAAGTCAAAAAGCTAAAAAGAAATAGAATTGATTCTTAAAAACGAAAGGGGGAATGAATAATTGATTGATTCAAAGGATAAACAAGGAATGAGGGGTTTTTTTCTTCCACCATTAACGAGTTTATAAGGGGAATGAGTTTGTTTACTTATTTGTGTGAGCTGAGCTGTTATTTGGGGGATTTCCCTCCCGCCCTCTTTCTCTCTCCAGAAATGTTGTCAAATGAGATTTAAGGGAATGTTTGGGTGCAACTTTTCTGTTCCGATCGCCGGTGTCGTTGCCCGGAAAACAAACTAGGAGTAATCTAATCGGCCGGAAGCACAAATAAAATCACTGGGAGATAATTGCAAAATCGATTATCAGGGTTAGTCCATTTCACCAAAGATACAAATTTAATTATAAGAAAGGGAGGTGTTAGACTTATCTTGAGATTTTATGAGGGAAATCCTGAATGGAGATTCAACAACAGTTTAGGCGGTGCTCCTGTTATAGGGATATGTGCTGGACAAAATGGGTCCAACTGTCTCTCACTCGGAATTATCCCCTACGATAGGTAAACTTAACATCCTCGTAGATTATGTGTTTGATTACTAGGATTACTCAAGTTGCCAGAGCAGGGTGTCACTGTCCACCCATTTTCCCATATATTGGGTTGGCCCATGACAAGAGTCTAGGTCCATTGGAAGGACCTAGAAGGTTAGGGAAGTCCACAACATGCTAGAATGTTCTTGTACATATAATATTTTATTGTATATTCATGATAGTGGTAGAATACTCTAGAAGATGATGATTCTAGAACATATTCTAGAATCCTCCATTGTACACTATATAAGGTGGGGAGCTCATTTGCTCAAGGCATCCACCAACAATCTCTTAAGCAATTGTAACATTCTCTCTCTTATAACCAAATACTCTCTTCCACTTAAAATCTATAAGTCTCTTCTCTCTTTGTGATCTTTTAGGCTTACTTGAAGAGTTCAAGTGCCGCAAGGTCTAGTCCAAAATCTTAGCCCGTGACAATTGGTATCAGAGCGAAGCTTAAGACTCAAGAATGGCTGACATTAATAGCAACAACACCATGGAGAAAGGTGTCGATGGCCAAGCCAAGAAAAGGGGCAAGTCCAAGGATACGCAAACAAGTCTTGAGGCACGAATGACACGTATGGAAAAGCGAGTTAGCGACTTCCTTATACGCGCCGAAGAAGAGTTCCTAACATAGGAGACTCTTGAAGGGTGGAAAGATACATTTGAGGAGGCCATAAGCAAGGCGGTGGATGGTATCAAAATGGACGTAAAAGATCGGATCCAAGACGCAATGGATGATAGCGTGGAGGAGGTGAAAGCCAAATTGCTGTCAGTTGAGCAAGAGCTAGAAGCGGTGAAAGGAGAATTGGTATTGTGCAAAAGGGCGGCCATCAACCAAGCCATGCACGAGGGGCCAAGCAGACTCTCAAGAGAGGATGCTCCCAAGCCAACACCGTATAATGGAAAAAGAGACGCGAAGGAGATTGACACTTTCATATGGAGTTGTGAAAGGTATTTCGAGCATCTCGAAATGGAGGAGGATTCAAGGAAGATAAAAAGAGCCACAGTATTTCTCACGGAGAATGCTTTGGCATGGAGGAGACTTCGAAGCCAGGAAATTCAGCAAGGTATGGCTACTATCACTACTTGGTCAGATTTTAAAGCCGATCTTAAGAAATACTTCTACCCGGAGAATACGGCTTATGAAGCAAGAGTAAAGTTGAAGTATCTTCCTCAAACGGGTACAACCAAAGAGTATACCGAGACGTATACAAACTTGCTGCTAGAGATACCCATATCCGAAGAAGATAAGCTCTTCAACTTCTTATGCGGAGCAAAGCCATGGGTGAAGCAAGAGCTAGATCGTCGTCGCGTTCAAACTCTGACCGAAGCAATAGCCGTAGCCGAGACCCTGATCGAAAGGCCAAGCTTTGAAGAAAGAACGAAGACTTCAAGGAGTACAAGCTCCGAAGAAAGAAAAACCTCGAGGGGCCACCATGCCAAAGGTGGGGAAGCAAGAGAAGATATAGACAAGCATGCCCCAAAGAAATATCTTTCGTGGAAGGAAAAAGCGTCCGAACACAAAGACAAAGGTAAGCCCTCCTTCTCTTGCTTCTTATGTGAAGGGGATCACAAAGTTCGCGATTTCCCGAAGAAGGGTAAGCTTACCGCGTTGATGGATGATAGTGGATCCGAAGAGGAACGAGACTCCGTGGTGAGTTCGCTCCGAAAGCTAAACAGTGTGCAAGCTAAGACGGAAAAGTCTAAAAGCAAGGACAAGACGCTTATGTTCGTAAACGTCCAAGTGAATGGGAAGACCTCTCGCGCCTTAGTAGATACGGGCGCTACGCACAACTTCGTGTCAAAGAAGGAAGCATTGCGGCTAGGCATGAAGTTCGCTAAAGGAGGAGGTACCGTGAAGGCAGTGAACTCAGATGCAAAGCCACTAGAAGGCGTAGCTCGTGGCGTGGAAATGCATCTCGACAAGTGGGCTGGACCGGTCGACTTCTCGGTGATCCCTATGGACGAAATCGACATGGTGCTGGGCATGGAATTCATGTGCACACAACGTGCCATTCCTATGCCACCTTTTGACTCCTTGTGCATACTCGGAGACAAATCAGCTCACCTTATATCAGTGACTAAAGAGAAGAAGAAGACCACGGTGATGTCGGCATTGCAACTTTCCAAAGTGTTCAAGAAAGGCGAAGTGACCTTCATAGCGACGATGAAGGAGGAGAAGCCAACAACCCAAGGGGAAGAGTCCCAAAGGCCATAACGAAGGTTCTCGAAGAGTTCGGCGACGTGATGCCAAAAGAGCTTCTCAAGAAGTTGTCGCCACGAAGGGAGATCGATCATGCAATCGAGCTAGAGCCTGGCGCTAAGCCTCCCGCAAAAGCACCCTATCGTATGTCTCCACCAGAGTTGGCTAAATTGAAGAAACAACTCAAAGACTTGTTGGATGCGGGCTACATCTAGCCGTCAAAAGCACCATACGGGGCGCCTGTTCCAGAAGAAGAAGGATGGAGCAATGCGGTTATGCATCGACTACCGGGCTCTAAACAAGGTGACCATAAAGAACAAGTATCCAATACCGCTCATTGCAGATCTATTTGATCAACTTGGAGGGGCAAGGTACTTCTCAAAGTTGGACTTGCGGTCGGGATACTACCAAGTTAGGATCGCGGAAGGCGACGAGCCAAAGACAGCATGCATAACGAGGTATGGGGCTTACGAATTCCTTGTTATGCCTTTCGATTTAACTAACGCTCCCGCTACTTTCTGCACATTGATGAACAAGATATTTCACCCATACTTGGACAAGTTTGTGGTGGTCTATCTTGACGATATAGTGATCTATAGCAAGACATTGGAGGAGCACGAGAGCCACTTGCGGACTGTTTTCCAAGCACTAAAGGAAAACAATCTATACTTGAAGAAAGAGAAGTGCTCCTTCGCCCAAGAGGAAGTCTCCTTCCTAGGTCACAAGATCAGTAGCGGAAAGCTTATGATGGAAGATGCCAAAGTCCGCGCCATCCAAGATTGGACAGCCCCTACCAAAGTGTCGGAGTTGCGATCGTTCCTAGGCCTCATCAACTACTACCGAAGGTTTATCCTAGGATACTCGAGGAAGGCAGCCCCGTTGACTGACTTGTTGAAGAAAGGGCGAGCTTGGAAGTGGACGACCCGATGCCAAGAAGCATTCAAGGAGCTAAAACAGGTGGTGGTCGAAGAGCCAGTCTTGCAACTACCCAACCCAAGTCTCTCATTCGAGGTGCACACAGACGCTTCGGACTTTGCAATAGGAAGAGTGTTAATGCAAAATGGACACCCTATTGCGTTCGAAAGTCGCAAGATGAACGATACCGAGAAGAAGTACACCGTTCAAGAGAAGGAGATGACAGCAGTCGTTCATTGCTTGCGAGTATGGAGACACTACCTTCTCGGATCAAAGTTCATAGTCAATAAGGACAACGTAGCGACGAGCTACTTCCAAACGCAAAAGAAGTTAAGCCCGAAGCAAGCCAGGTGGCAAGACTTCCTTGCGGAATTCGACTATGATCTCGAGTACAAGCCGGGCAAAGGAAACGTGGTCGCTGATGCACTTAGCCGAAAAGGAGAGTTCGCCAATCCCACGCAAGCTAGCAGCACATTAATGGACCGTGTGAAGGAAGGGTTGAGCAAAGATCCAACGGCGAAGAGTTTGATAGAGTTCACCAAAGCCGGAAAAACGAGGAAGTTTTGGATCGATGATGACCTACTGTTCACCACGGGGAGAAGGGTCTATGTGCCGCGGTGGGAAAACTTATGAAGAGACATTATGAAGGAGCGCCATGATTCGCGGTGGGCGGGTCACCCCGGCAATCATCGCACACTAGCCCTTATGCAGGAGAAGTTCTTCTGGACACAACTCCGCGACGACATAGAGGCCTATGTACGGACATGTCTTGTGTGCCAGCAAGACAAGATTGTGCAAAAGCAGCATGGCGGACTGTTAGAGCCGTTGCCTATTCCGTAGAGACCGTGGGAGAGCGTCTCGATGGACTTCATCACATGCTTACCCAAGTCGGATGGGTTTGGCACAATTATGGTGGTGGTGGACAGGTTCACCAAGTATGCGACATTCGCAGCAGCCATACCTGGATGCACGGCAGAGGAGGCAGCCTCTTCTTCAAAAACGTGGTGAAGTATTGGGGATTTCCAAAGAACATTGTGAGCGATCGAGACGTTCGCTTCACGGGAAAATTCTGGACGGAGCTCTTCAAGCTGATGGGTACTGAGCTGAACTTCTCAACAAGCTTCCACCCTCAATCTGATGGGCAAACCGAGCGATTGAATGCCTTGTTGGAGCTTTACATTAGGCACTATGTTAGTGCTAATCAGCTAGATTGGTCTAGGTTGCTCGATATAGCTCAATTCTCCTACAACTTACAACGTTCGGAGTCTACAGGGAAGAGTCTATTTGAGCTCGCAACCGGACAACAGCCCTTGATGCCAAGTACCTTGGCCACTTCTTATGCAGGTGCTAGCCCCGGAGCATACAAGACCGCGAAGGATTGGCAGCAGTAAAGGGACTTAGCACACGCCCAATCTATAAAAGCCGCCAAGAAGATGAAGAAGTGGGCCGATAAGAAGAGGCGACATGTGGAGTTCCAAGTTGGCGATATGGATTTGTCAAGCTTTTTCCCCAACAATTCAAGTACACCCGGCCTCTACACAAAGGCTTACTACGCAAGTACGAAGGGCCGTTCGAAGTACTAGCCAAAGTGGGCAAAGCTTCTTACCGAGTGGAGCTTCCATCAAAGATGAAAATCCATCCCGTCTTCCACGTTAGCAACTTGAAGGCATTCAACAAAGACGAGGAAGACGAGAGTCGGGGAGTATCAAGCCGCGCACCACCCATGATCGCAACTTCCTTCGACAAGCTATAGACGAGATATTAGCCGAACGGATTGTTCGAAGGAACGGTGTGCCACCTTGCAAAGAATACTTAGTGAAATGGAAAGATCCATCCATACAAGAAGGAACATGGGAACCCGAAACATCTCTATGGCAATTCAAGGATGCGATCGACCAATTTCACAATCAAGCCGCGACGAGGACGTCGCGAGAATAGGTGGGGGAGAATGTCACGGTCCACCCATTTTCCCACATATTGGGTTGGCACATGACAAGAGTCTAGATCCATTGGAAGGACCTAGAAGATTAGGGAAGTCCACAACATGCTAGAATGTTCTTGTACATATAATATTTTATTGTATATTCATGATAGTGGTAGAATACTCTAGAAGATGATGATTCTAGAACATGTTCTAGAATCCTCCATTGTACACTATATAAGGTGGGGAGCTCATTTGCTCAAGGCATCCACCAACAATCTCTTAAGCAATTGTAACATTCTCTCTCTTATAGTCAAATACTCTCTTCCACTTAAAATCTCTAAGTCTCTTCTCTCTTTGTGATCTTTTAGGCTTACTTGAAGAGTTCAAGTGCCGCACGGTCTAGTCCAAAATCTTAGCCCGGGGATTTCCCTCCCGCCCTTTTTCTCTCTCCGGAAATGTTGTCAAATGAGATTTAAGGGAATGTTTGGGTGCAACTTTTCTGTTCCGATCGCCGGTGTCGCTGCCCGGAAAACAAACTAGGAGTAGTCTAATCGGCCGGAAGCACAAATAAAATCACTGGGAGATAATTGCAAAATCGATTATTAGGGTTAGTCCATTTCACCAAAGATACAAATTTAATTATAAGAAAGGGAGGTGTTATCTTGAGATTTTATGAGGGAAATCCTGAATGGAGATTCAACAACAGTTTAGGCAGTACTCCTGTTATAGGGATATGTGCTGGACAAAATGGGTCCAACTGTTTCTCTCACTCGGAATTATCCCCTACGATACGTAAACTTAACATCCTCGTAGATTATGTGTTTGATTACTAGGATAACTCAAGTTGGCCAAAGCAGGGGCGGAGTTAGGATTCTAGCCATGGATCGGTAAAAAAAAAAAAATTAAAATTCTAGGGAGGTAAAACTATAAAGATAGGCTTTGGAGCTCTTGTAGAAATAAAAATTAGATTTGAACGTTTGTCCAGCAGGGTAGGCAGACTGGCTCTGTCCCTGGACTAGAGATATACAATTATCACTTCGATTATTAGGATTAATCCAATTAGCCATAGATATGATTGGAGATTTGATTATTAGGATTAATCTAGTCGGACAGTAGTATAATTGGTAATAGCACATCATCATCCACGTCAACTTACAAACAACAAATTAATCATACATTACCATCCACATCAATCTATTAGCGACTAATTAATTGCCAACAGGATAGTTGTCTATCTATTATGTTAGGTTAGTTCTGAAGTTGTCATTTGTACATGTAGTTATTTTGACTCGTGGGTTTGTAATCCATCCATGCATTTGATATCATACTTTGATTGGTCCAATTCGAAAGAAAAAAAAATAGATTTTTTTGGAAAAGACACTAAACCCAGGATAAAAATTAGACAGAAAAGATGGAATAAAGATGGGACATGATGTGGTAACCATTTCGAATTTCATAAAAAAATACATTTTATGTTAATATCTATTAGGTATATTTTTTAGGACAAAAAAAATCTGATAAAGTGAGTAATGCACACCATAGGAGTTACCCAATACTATGAAAGAGTCATTGGTTTGTTCACACCACGTTTCAGTAGTGGCATCCACATCTTCTGTTAGTAATAGATAAGGGGAGGGCCAACTTTTTCTTGAAGTCATACTAAATGAAAAATATCCCAAGATTATGTCCTCATTATTTGATCGATGTATGGTAACCAACTTTAAAGTAGAGATTCCAAATAAGAAACATCGAATCTGATTTGGTAATAATTTTTTCTAAGAAAAAATAAATAAATAAGTTATGTTTGGAAAAAACAATTTATCTTGGCTAGATGTTTCTTTTCTCCTTTTGAATTTTGGATTTTGAGCTTGATTGTGATATTTTGATGGGTATATATATATAAATGTCAAGATGTTTAAAAAGAATAAAATGTCAAATTGATGGATACATATAAAATCTCAAATTATTATTTCTTTCGTTTTTAAAAGATATACAACGTTTCTGTAAATGGAATGTTAAAAAAATAGATTTGTTTCTATTTAAGGAAAGTTATATGTTATTAGTTTACTATTTTATCTATGGAATGATCATTTATTTCTCCATTTTTTATCTAATATCTAACGAAGAAAACCATTTAAAATATGAAAAATTAGTAAAAGACATAAAAAAATAATTACGAAGATTTGTTTTCTTAATATTTGTGCTAAACCAAACAAGTCTATCATTTAGAAACGGAAGAAGTAGATAGTTGCTAATGAGAGTACTTTCAATAAAATGATAATCCCCATTGATAGTGTTTTTGTATTTTTATTGTTTATAGAGTTTGAAAATTGTCGCAAATCGATGAGTGCAAATACTTATTATGTACAAGCTGTATATTCCTCCCCTAATTATTGGTTGTTTTCTTTAGTACTCCCTCCGTTCCTCATAAATTGAACTACTTCAAGTTTGCACAGTTCTTAAGACAAAGAGGAAAGATATATATATATATATATATATATATAAGTATTTTTTACAATTATATCCTTAAAATAATAAAATAATAAAATTTAAAAATGATATATCTCTCAAACTATGCCACCGATATTTATAAACTTTATATCGTTAGAAAACATTTTAAAACATCTGCGTAACAAATATAAACATGACTATTAAATAATACATACTTTTATATTAATAATAATTAATCAAAAGGACAATTTTAGAAATATTGTATTGTTTAATGAAATAGTTCAATTCTTCGGGAATAAAATTCTCAAATAAAAAGCTCAACTAATACGGAACAAAGGGAATATTGTTTTAATAAAAGATACGAAAAAGGGAGTATCAAAATGTGGTTAACTAAATGATTAAAACAATTTATATAGTTCATCGTTGAGTAATGGAGGCGACTATTTGATAAAGGATTTTTAAACTCAGAAGCAGAGGTCAGCTAAGATTAAAATGGAAGGAAACATTGAAAAAAAATATTAAATGAATGAAATATGTCTAAGGAACTGGCTAGTGATCCACGTACCTAACTTAATGAATTTGGTTAAGATTTATTTAGGAGTAAAATTAGAGGCTAAAATTCGGTTTAACGGTCTAGGATCAAGGATTTAGAGCTTAGGATGGTGACTCCTGGGATTTAGTATTATAGTTTGTATCCGGATTATTCATAGCATAGCATTATTCGTAGTATTATTATATTTGTACTGCTTTTTTTATTTTTTTTGGTTTTGATTATTTCGACATAAGTTTCATTTCTAGTCTAACTTGTTTGGGATTAAAAATTTAGTTGTTATGTAAAGGTTTATAAACGCTTGTCTAAAAAAGTGTATTAGTTGTCAATTACTGTACTTATAACCTAGATTCAAAGCTCAAATTATTAATCTAGTTGTTCCTTTTAGCCGATGTTCATTAGTCAAATGGTTGATTTTTTGCAATGAGTTTTTATGGTGTAAAGTAAACTAGTAAAAAAAAACATAAAATTTGTTTGGGTAATACAAGATACAAGTTAATACGCTAAATCATTTTTATTTTATTTTATCTTTTGAATTTTTAGTTTGATTAAGATGTTTGGTGAAACCTAAATACTAAAATGTTAAGTTGATGGAGTATATATATATATATATATGATGTAAAGTTTGAGCGTTATCACAAATTGACTATTGGAATATGCTTTATTTATTTATTTATTTTTTGATAAAAAAATATTATGTTGACCGAATGACTGGTCACTCGTATATTGGTCCACGTGTTAGGCCGAACGATTGGCCTTACACGTGAGGGGTCGTGTGGAGATTGGTCCTACATTGTTAGAAGTTTGACAATATATGATGAGTTACCTAGTTTGATAAGTTTCCTAGTTTAGGCTTAGGTTTAAGTTTAGAAGTAGTATCCTTATATAATTCGTAGAGTTTTAGGAAATTGACTTAAGGTTTGTGATGCCTATAAAAGGCATCGGTTATCATCTTTGTAAGACACACTAAAATTATTATCAATGTAGTCTTTTATTAACTCCGTGTTTATTCTCTCATCTTTCTTGTTAGATCTTACAAAGAATTTAATATGGTATCAGAGCCAGTATAGAAAGAGGAGAGAGACAAAGTTAGAGAATTTATGTTTTTTTAGTGTTTTAGGTATGTTAAGTATCTTTAGTGAAAGAGAATCATATAAAAAAATACAACTTTTTTTTTCCTGATGTTTTTCCTACAAGTCAATAACTCTAATTTCT
>JAJJMC010029015.1:347988-405560 GCA_023531435.1 Papaver californicum
CCCCCCCCCCCCACACACACACACACACACACACACAAGTTTGCAGGTAGTCTTGAACTAATTAACATGGCATTCATCATCTCCTTAAGGGTTTGGTTTTTCCGTTCATCCACACCATTAGATTGTGGTGAACAATGAGGGGTTACTTCATGTATAATGTCATGCTCTATGCAAAAATCTCCTATAGGGATTCCATACTCACCACCACGGTCATACCTAACAGTTTTAATTGTAGTACTCATTTGGTTTTAAACTTCTAGTTTATAAATCTTAAAGGCTTCTAAGGCATCATCTTTACCTTTAAGTAAATAAATGTGACAGTACCTCGTACAGTCATCTATAAACGTGACAAACCATTTCTTACCACCTCTAGTTTGAACAGATTTCATGTCAACTAGGTCTGAATGGATTAATTCTAAGGGTTTAGAATTTCTCTGAATATTTTTCTTATAAGACTTTTTAGCATATTTTGATTCTACGCAAACTTCACATTTATGTTCATTATCCAAAATAAATTTGGGTATGCAGCCTATGCTAGTCAGTTTGTTCATTGACTTATAGTCTACATGACCAAATCTACCATGCCAAACATTCAATGACACACAAACATAAGAAGAATCAATTTTATTCATTTAAACATAGGTTACATTCAATTTATAGAAACCCTCAGTCTTATAGCCCTTTCCTACATAGTCTTTACCCTTAGTAATAATAACTTTCCCAGATTCAAATATAAGTTTAAATCCCTTACATCTAACACAACACAAGATACAAGATTCTTACAGATTTCCAGAACATGTAGAACTTCATTCAATGTGAGAGTTTTGCCAGAAGTAAGCTTTATCCCAACTTTGCCTTTTCCCGCAACCTGTGCTGTGGACGAGTTACCCATGTAGAGTTTTTCTCCTTCCCCTACCTTCTGATAGGAGGTGAACATATCTTTGTTTCCGCAGACATGCTTGGTAGCACCAGAGTCTACCCACCAGTCTCTCACATTGGTTACCAAATTGACTTCAGACACCGTGCCAGAAAACTCGATCTTGTGTCTTTCAACTAAATTAGCATTGGGCTTCTTATTATTAAAGTCTTTACGTTTCCTACAATGTATTGCCATATGGCCAGGAATACCACAAACAAAACACGCACCTTTAATTTTACCAATGCCAGATTTAGCTTTCGGGAAAGTACCTTTCTTGTGCGGTCCAGGCTTGCGGTTGCTGCGGTCCAGGCTTGCGGAAGACATGTGTTCGCTGACATGAGCTTTGTTGGACATGTCCCTTGTGGAAGATACATTTTTGTCTTTTGAACACAACAATTCTTCCACTTGAATCTTCTTACCCAATTCAACCATACTGACTTCACCAGTTTCATGTCTCAATCTTCATTTGTATTCAGGCCATGAAGAAGGTAATTTCTCAATCACCGTAGACACTTGAAACGTTTCATCAATCACCATTCCTTCAACAATAATTTCATTGATAATGTGTTGAAGTTCAAGAAATTGGTCAACCACTGATTTATCATTAGACATTTTGTATTCAAGGAACCTGGCTACCAAAAATTTCTTACTACCAGAAGTTTCCGCTTCATATTTTGCTTCTAATGCAGCCCATAAGTCAAACGCATAAAAGTTTTCTTTTGTGTTATAGAAATCATAGAGAGCATCTTCTAACAGTTAAGAATATGGTTTTTGGCCATATAGTTCTGTCTACTCCAACTTTCTAACTCTGTTTCATTTATCGGATCATTTAAGGTTTCATCAAAAGGATTCAGAACTAATTCATCCAACATGTGAAAAATCAGAAAGAACAACATCTTGGATTGCCATCTTTTGAAATCTTTGCCACTGAATTTCTATGGTCTGTCAAGATCACTCTTAGCCATTGAAACAAAAGAAATAAAGGCTATTGTGTTAAGATTGTTGGATCTGCAACAATGGAAAAACTAAACAGAAGAAAATTGTTAACGTTAGAGAAATCACTACATTCTGATGTTGATGCACACACGAGGACATAGTCACCTGCTCAGCAAATTTTCCTTAACACAATAGTTCTCGAGTACTCCTCAATAATGAGAGATGTTGTACCCCAATAGAGAAGATGTGTCCAGGATAGAACTGACTGTTATGATTTGAATTAGCACAATACAAATCACCCTCTAGAACTTAACAGCAATATAGTGGAAGGGAAATAAACAATCAAATGTGCAAAACAAAGCAAGAAGAAGGGAAAAGAGTTAGGGATAATAGCCTGCTCTGGAGTAAGTTGAAATGGAGAAATGATTTTTTCTTCTATAGCCAAAACAGAGAGTGAAATCCGCCCAGTTTTAATGAGAATAAACTTTGTATTTAATCAGAAAATTAAATGCGAATTTTAATTTGAAATGGTAATAGAACGGTTAGCAAATATTTCTCATTAAGATAGCTTGATTCTAGCCGTGTCTGACGACCCCACATTTAAAGCAAAATTAATATTGGTTTTAAATTCCTTTGATGAAATATATTCTGTTTAAAAAGGTAAGTCTTGGTTGGCCCGCAGCCTTTACGTACGCCCGCACCCGCAAGCATTCCCGCAGCACATAAGCTGCCGCAACCGCACATGTGTGAAGAGCAAGTGTGCACCAACTAACCCATTGTCTTAGTCCTCTCCCAATCACAAAAGCATCTAGATCCTAAGGGCCCTCCCTTAGTTGCAATTTTTGTGGTAATAAAGAGAGAACCCATCTCTAGTCTCTCCAATGTGAGACTAAAGGTTCTTCATTCATAATAGTAAAAATGAGTTTGTCTCCCTTAATAACATCTAGGTCCTAAGGTCTATTCCTACCTAGACTAAAATTTATTTTATAATTTCATTTTCATCTTTCTCGAACACTAAGCTTAGTCAAAACATTTTATATGCATGTCAACAAAAGAAGCCAACTTTTCAAACCCTGGCACTGGATCTTGAGCTTAAGAAAGAGACAGTAGACGATTTGGATAGATTTGTTAAGAGAGGAGATTTTTATACGAAAGTTGGCAAGGCTTGGAAGCGTGGCTACTTGCTATATGGTCCTCCTGGTACAGGAAAATCTAGTCTAGTTTCTTCCATGGCGAATTATCTTAATTTCGATGTCTACGATTTAGAGCTTACCTATATTCGTTCTAATTCTCAATTGAGAAGTGTGCTGCTGGGTACCAAAAATCGATCAATGCTTCTTATCGAGGATATTGACTGCAGTGCTAAAATGCGAGATAGGAGTAAAATCGAAAACCAAATTGATGAATATGGACGTCCATACCGTGGCAAGCAGAGTCGAAATACTGAGGTTAGTGTTAGTGTTTGATTTCTACTTTAATTTTTATGTTAATATGATATTGTGTTTATGTGCATCAGCTATATGTATTTCTTACATTTTCGAATGTGTGTTACAGGTGACCCTTTCAGGGCTACTGAACTTCATCGACGGAATATGGTCTAGCTTTGGAGATGAAAGGATCATTGTTTTTACAACTAACCACAAAGACAAGCTTGACCCTGCTTTGCTCCGTCCTGGTCAAATGGATAAGCACATTCATATGTCTTATATCACTCCTCGAGGCTTCAGAATCCTCGACTCAAGTTACCTTTCTACTGAAGAAGACCACCTGTTTGGAGAGATTGAAGAACTAATACAAGAATCACAAACCACACCTGCAGAAGTAGCGGAAGAGTTGATGAAGAGCGATGACGCTGATATTTCCCTCACTGGCCTTATTCAATTCCTGAAGAAAAAGATACTTGAAGCAAAACAACTCAAGGAAGAAGAAGCTCAGAAAGCACTCAAGGAAGAAGAAGCTCAGAAAGAACTGAAGGAAGACGGAGATCAGAAAGAAACAAAAAAAGAAGAACCAAAGAGAACTCGGAGAAGTGATATGTGTTCCAAGTGTGGCTCGATCAAGCCACCAGGAGTAGTCCCTTACTCCGCCGCCGCATGAGAAGGCTAAATTAGTCTCTTCTTACAGTACCTCTTGGCATTTTAGTATAAAACTTCACTCCTAAGTTCAAGTCTGAGATTAGCGGGTTTAACTTCTTTTAGTTTTATTTCGCTTCTGTTTATATAGACGGTTTCTAGTGTTGATAGAAATGAACCATAAAAATCGATGCGCAACTTAAACGTTTTCTGGATATGTTTTTTTGCTTTTAATTTTGAGATGAGCCTTGAAAACCCATACTCCAGAACATGTTCAATGCATTTGCCCAATCTCGAATGAGATCTAGTTGGTGTTATGGTTAATCCACGTCAGCACTAAACAACTTACGTGGCACTAGTCACGGTTGCTAATTAATTAGATCAATCAGTTTTACAGGTTATTTGTTGTCTGATTCATTTGGATTATGACTTATTATATCTGAATTAAAAAAAAAAAAATTATATAATTAAAAAAAAAAAATCAATTAAATACATACCCAATGAATTAAATACAAAATAATATGTGACACAAATAACTTTGAATTGCATATATAAACTGAATCAGACATCAAAAGACAAATGACGTCGGAAAATAAAAGGACAAATGACCTGCCTCAACCTGAGTCATCATAAGTTAGAAATAATTTAGACAGACTGTTCTGCCTGACTTTCTAACTTCTCAGTCTTCTCAATTACTAGAGTATTTCTTTAGTGCTTTACTAAAGAAAAACACTATTTTCCTAGTACCTACTACTTGCTCCTTCTTTTCTATTATTAAATTTTTGCTTTACCTTTATCACTCTCTTTTCCCATTTCATTTCATTTCCTTCTTCAAATTCTTCAATTCACAAAATCTATGTAAAAAAATTCAGTCTGATCTTCCTAGTTTCTTCACTTGTTTTCTTTTTTTATTGGAATAACAAACTGTTCCACAAGAAACAGCTACACAGAGTTTCTTCACTTGTTTTCAATATGGGAATGTTCTCAACTATCTGTCAAGTATTGGTTGCAGGAATTGCTGCAAGGTTTCTTTATAAGAGTTGGTTCAACCCAAAATCTAAATATTCTACTGACTCATCATCAACAGTATCATCAGATCATAACCATGGTACTACTGTCTCCTTAGCTGCTGATAGTGTTTCAACTTTGGCTCATGATCTTCTTATCTGTGAGCTCACTTCTAAGGTATATAAAAATTCAACAGCTTTTTTCTTTTACTTATTTAGTTCTACTTTTTATTTGTTAATTGCAATCAAATTTCTTGATTTTTTGAAGGTTCCTGAAAAACTTAGTCAGAATGTTACATCATCAAAGCAAGTTCAAGCTATTTGGTACTACTACTACTACTTTGATCCTGCTTGTTTGATTTCAAAAACCCATATTTTAAGAATCTAATTTTCTAACTTAGGAATAGAAAATTGGGATGAATTGATGAAATGAAGCTTGTTTTGTATGGTTTGGAATTTGTGTATAAAAGGTACAAGAAACTATTGCAGGCATGGAGAGAAGCAAAACCAACACCCAAAACACCTGAACAAGTCTCTGAGCTTGTCATTCTAACCTTGCATCCGCATGGAGTGGCCGAAGTACAGGTATGATGTTGGCCATACACAACCCCGCTTTTTTTTTTCTTTAATTGGTTTGTAGAAATTAGGATGCCGACGAGTCCTAGGGTACTTTATACCACTCTACTAGAGTAGTAACTTCAGTTGCTTATCTTTGAGACATGACACTAAGGGATTCTTGTTTTTGTCAAAGGGTCTATTGAGATTCTATAGTCTTCCACTTCCGCTTGAGCCTTGGGTTAGAGTTCATGCAGTAGATGACTCTCCTCCTTATCGACCTGAAGGAGTGAAATTCGAATTAAATACGTTTCCGGTGAGATACTCTTCCTTGAAATGATTGCAAATCTAGCTCATTTTGTATTATCTTGAAATGGTTTCAAGTTTGGTTTCACAACTGGAAAATGTTACTAGGTGGATGCTTATGCTGTTGCTGATGGGGACGGCTTAACCGTTTATGTTGACGCTGCGGACCCTAGGGAAGCCACCATCAGTGTGCCCAAGGATGTACGAGTGGCAGTATTAGAACGATCAAAAGCGCGCGCATCCAAAGATTATCGGAAGGCAGATGCACTTCATAAGACCATTGTTGATGCCGGTTACAGGTTCTTGCTCATCCCAAATTGTGTTTCTTCAGCAATAAAAGTCATTAAAACCTAGTTTTTTGGTTATTACATACAGAGTCCTAAGTGGTTCAAAGAAAAAGGAAATTCTTGCCAGAAAGTATCGGATACGATTGAGGTAAAACACTGCTTATTTGATTTTGGTTACATGAATTCACATTTGTTTTTAACACACTATTGAACAAACAGGGGTATTGATGCACCAGAGAACAAACAGCCCTTTGGAAAAGACGCAAAGAAAGAACTTATTAAGCTGGTTAAAGGCAATCGTGTGATAGTTCATGTTTACGAGGAGGATAAATATGGTCGACTTGTAGGAGATGTCTATTGCGATGGAAAATTTGCACAGGCTGGTTATCATTCAACACTTTATTGTGCTATAAATTCCAACAAGTCCCCTTCCAAATCTCATCTTTTCTTTGCATCTTTGTTTCCTTGGTGCAGGAAGTAATGCTCAAGAAAGGGCTTGCATGGCATTATGCAGCCCATGACAAACGCCCTCAACTAATAAAGGTGAGTTACAGGGTATCTTTGATTTTAGCTCTTCTTTTTTCTCAAACTTACTTGTACAATTTGACGTACACATCTATGTTTCACATTAGTGGGAGAAGGAGGCTAGAGCTGCTAAGGTTGGATTGTGGGCGTCTGTGAATCCTGAAAAGCCATGGGAATGGAGAAGAAGCAATCCCCGAGAAGGAAACTAGCATGTATCATATAGGGAATGTACCATACTGAATCGACAGTTTTCTATTCCCACTCTTGAACCATATTAGGTTTTCTGGCTAAGCAACTAAACTGAAACGAAATTGCCAAGGCTTTCGCCTTTGTATTGTAACAGAAAAAGCTTGGGGGTAAGTGACACAGTGTATCACAGAGACAATACTTACCATCACAAGTCATCCAAATCTTCCTTCTAAACAAGCAGAAGCAATTTAGAGGATATTTGGTGTGCATATGTATGTTTTTCGTTTCGAATTGGACTCTCGTTGAGTTTTGATTCAGTAGAGCTGTATAATTTGTATTGCATCAGTGATACATTTATGTGCATTATGTCCAAAATGGTTGCAGTAGGAAAGAATTCTTGTCTCACTCTCACCTGAAAATCCAAGTCAAAGTTATGTTTTAGGAAAAAACAGAACTTGGCCACCTCTATTTACCGGGTGCCTTCAGATTAATGGGCACTACCAACTTTATTTTTTAATCTAAAAATAAAATAAAAAATAGATTTTTCTTTTTTAATTAAAAAATAAAAAATAGAAATTATTTAAACCTCTGTGAAATATTTGTCCCAAATAGACATCAGAGTCTACTCAAAGCTTTACTTCAGTCACTTCCTTAAAAATGAAGTTAAAACTTTGGAAAAGGCATGAATATAAACATTTCATTTTTAGTGGAAAAAGTGATATATGGTCCAAAATCGATAGAGATTTCCCACCGGCTACCAAAAACCTGTTCTCCATTGTAAAGGATACCACAAGTGCACCTTAAAATGGTAATTAACTTTATTAATATTGGTATAGATGCACGTACAACACGTATATGTCTTGAAAAAGCAACATACAGTTGATCATAGCTTAATACATATTTTGAGAAAAAATTATATATATTTTCTAAAATAATTTTTATAAATAAAAAAATTATTTTTGATAAAATAAAATATTTATATTTCTAATTTATGTTTTTAAAACATCATATAAAACTACCATAGGGATTATCTCATTCAATGAGATATAAACAATCTCTGTCGATATTTCTACTGAAACGTATCGAACGGAATTTAGTAATATCTATAGCAACCATCATTCATTTTTAAGCGCAAAAAAATAACGTGTGATCCAAAAACAGGCTAATATGTTTCAACCTAAACATTTCTCTTTGTTAAAGTAATTAACTGTCCAGTAGAAATCATCTTTTTTGTAAAAATGCTTCAAAAAGAAAGTCTCTTTTGTAAAAAATATTAAGGCTGCTGCTTAATCTAAATTTTTATATTAGATTATAAATTTCCCTCTTATTGACTTCTCAGTTGAGTCAAGTCTTCCTAATATTCTCTTATCCCTACTTCTCATAATTGAGTCTTTCTTTTAACTTACTTTATTACTACACTTCTCACTCTCTTTTCCTTTTAACAT
This sequence comes from Papaver californicum, assembly GCA_023531435.1. Taxonomy (NCBI): domain Eukaryota; kingdom Viridiplantae; phylum Streptophyta; class Magnoliopsida; order Ranunculales; family Papaveraceae; genus Papaver; species Papaver californicum. The sequence goes on from JAJJMC010029015.1 coordinate 356,230, forward strand.
TTCTTTCTTCAAACTCTGTTTCATTTCCTAGTATTTCAAGTTATGGGAATTTATTCAAGTCTGCCGCGAATAAATAGGATCATGATACGGCGTAGTATAACAACGGATCATGACAGACGTAGTGTAACAGCGGGCGGTGTGACAAACATAATCATTCAAATGAACTGGTGGACGTCGAATATGTGAAGACCGTTTACCCATTCAAATAGTCAAAGTATCTGTTTCAGAAGACTCAACCTGAGCTCCCAACTCTCCCTCTGTTGTTGCACCTAAATTTTGTATAGTATCATGAATGTCAGATGTGAATGTCTGAACGTCTGAATCTTCAGAACGTAGTATCCTGCTGTCGTTTGAACGTAGTGTCCGTCTGAACGTAGTATCATGAACGTCCTGCATATGGGCACCAGATGATTCCTCCATAGAATCATGAACATCCTGCATGTGGGCACCAGATAATTCATGTACAAAATCATGAACATCCTGTATGTGGGCACCAGATCCTTGTCTGTCAGATCCTTGAACCCTGTTGTTGACGTTCAGATGATCCTTGTTTGCTTGTCTGCCAGATCCTGCCGTTCACGCCAGATCCTTGTCTGTTGATAATGACATCAGGGTCTGAAATCTCTGAACAAGGTTCTGAACTCCCGCCAGATGCTGGATTTAACGCACCAATCTCTGAACGCTGCACAGGTGCTGGATTTAACACATCAGTCTTCACCTCATGGTCACCAGGACAAACTGAACTTTCAATGTGAACTGATTCCCTCCATAGTCCAGGTTCAACATGACTTCTGGACTGATCATCAGCAGCAAACGGAAACTCCCCCTCACTAAAAACCACATCTCGAGACACAAAAAAAAACATTCTTGTTGAGATCATATAGTCGCCAACCTTTTTTACCAAACGGATATCCGACAAAGATACATTTTCTACTTCGAGAGGAAAATTTATCATTTTCTTTGACCCGAGCAAAAAATAAACATCCAAAGACACGAATCTCATCCAAACTGGGACTCCGATTTAGCAACAATTCATACGGAGTCTTTCTCCTAATAACGATGAGGGTGTTCGATTAATTAAAAATCCAGCAGCCAACACACACTCTCCCCAGAATTGAAGTGGAAAATTTGCTTGGAACCGCAATGCTCGTGCAACATTCAATATATGCCGATGCTTTCGTTCTACACGCCCATTCTACCGAGGTGTACCTACACATGAAGTCTGAAACACTATACCATTTTCATGAAAGTAAGGTTTCAAACCTGTAAACTTGGTTCCATTATCACTACGCAAAGTTCTAATATGCGCATCAAACTGACGTTTAGCTATTGAACAAAAATCTTTTAAAACTCCTGCAACTTCTGACTTCTCAGCAAGCAAAAAATCCACACATATCTAGAGTAATCATCAACAATGGTTAAGAAATACGATGCACCACAAGATGATGGCACACGACACGGACCCCATAGATCATAATGTATCAAATCAAAAATCGCACTAGCCTTATTGGAACTTAGAGGAAAAGTATCCCTAGTCTGTTAGGCCCGAAGACAAATCTCACAAGGCTTTTTGCTCTCCCTACTAACATCTGAATTCAACAAAGTTCCTACTACTCCATACGAGGGATGACCTAAGCACCGATGCCACATCTCTACACTCTCCTTCCGCTGCACCTTGTGTATCTGCACCGCTGTCACACCCCGCAACATATAGATCCCATTCTGATATTCACCCACTCCAATCAACGTCCTCGAGATGCAATCTTGTATAAAACATAGCTTATCAGTTAGAGTGACAAAATATTTCTTAGTAGTAAGAAGCTTGCCTACAAAAATTAAGTTACAATTTAACGTCGGAACAAACAAAACATTAGTCAATGTAAGACCCCTTCCAAGGTTTACAGTTCCTTCTTTGGTACCCATCGTAGTATCACCATTTGGGAACCCAATCGGACATGCCTCAATGTCTCGCACGTTAGTCATTAGTTGCAAAAAACCTGTCATATGATGTGATGCACCAGAATCAACTATCCAGTCAGTGTTTTCACCCTTGTTTCCAGAATCTGACTGTTCTTCCTTTCTAAACTGAATATACACGTTACCAATTTTGGCCCTTCTCTCTGCACTACCTTCCCTAGCTCCAGCACTCCTCAATTCCCTGCTTATCCTTTTCAAATGCATAAAGTTATAATATCCACCTCGATGACAGTTATTCTCTTTGTATTGTCTACAGGTAGCTTCACGAAAATCCGTCACAGGCGAGAAATCAACAATAATAGGACGCCCTGCATAAAACCTTCCAATCAAGTTCTTAAGTGCATTAGCAGCATGTTCTTCCTTTCGAAGTTGAACATAAACATTCCCCACCATATGATCAGCCAAGTTATCACATATATTAAGACTTTCAATCTCTCCATGCTTACTCAGCTTCTCGAATATATCTTCACAGAAATTATCAAAATGTTGTTGAATATAACGAGGATCCGGAGTGATCATATCAGGTCTCTGATACATATTAGAGAGAAGAATAGTAGGGTTAATTGAAGTTCTAGCATGAAGTCTTGAACAACGATCACCATGTCTACAAGCATTAGTTTTGAAATAAAATAGACAATTCACCCTGTCTTTTTCTGTACCAAATATAGAAGTTTGGTTCTTCTCCATTCCTGTAATCAACCTTCACGTCAATTTCTTGATCTTGAATACCTAACCAATCACCAACTCCTAACCAGCTGAATACCTCAATTTCTTCCTGTTATGATAACTTCACGTCCTGAAGCTTCATAACCTTTTCAACTGAATACAAATCAATCACGTCTTGATTTATTCATGTAATCAACCTGTAATCAACCTTAACCAATCACGAAACTTCTCCAGAACCAAACGTCCAACTCTAGGGTTTTTTCTCCTATACCATAAAGACTTTTGTGAAAAGATATCTTCTTATTTCTGTCCCTCTATAGATTACAATTGGTGTATATATATATATACAATAAAAGATAACCCTAACTTACAACAAAATAGGAAGCCTAATTGCATTAGGAATACCCCCTAGGTGCCCATGTGACCCAATGTCCGTGTCCGTAATATAGATTCATCGTAGCACATTTAATTGGGTCTATTTTACACTGTATTAGACCGGTGATACACTATGTGAGTGAGATTGTTCATTAACTTTATTCGTTCACGACCACACAACACACACCTGCAGTTAACGTTTGTCAAAGGAAGTGATGGTAATTTTCTTTTTATAATTATCAAATCCTATTTTCGTTCTCAGAGTCTCCGCTCTACTGCTCTAACAAACTGATTTTTTTATCTACAGCTTCACAGTTCGCATGAAGAAACCGATAGAAGAAGTGACCTTCTCCTTAAACAAATGAGCTCTCTTAATTTTCTTATCTACCTTCTCCTTAAAAAAATCTATTGATCTAGTTACTGTATCAAATAGGTAAGGGGTAGACATACAATTAATTCTACGGTTGACGAGCTTATAACCCAACCGTAACATATTCTGTTAATTTTTGTTCCAGTTTCAACAAAGAATTACGGTTGGGTTTTGCCTTAAAACCCAACCGTAAACAAGTTGTGGTGTTTGTACAAATTGTATTACGGTTGGGTTTAGTAATCGGACCCAACCGTAAATGCTCATGTTAACTGTTTATTGATTTTCAATATACTCCAATTGGGTTTAAAACACATATTTTTAACTTATTCATTCTATTGTAATAGATTTAAAGTAGTACAGTAAAGGAAAAAACAAAGGAAACAAAATACAATAGATCATTGAATGATTACACTTAAACACTTAAACATAATGGCGATAATCAAACACCCGACTTGTTTCCATAATACGATAGCAATTTGTATGCTTGAACTCCTCCCCATATTTGATTCTGTATTGCTCCATAGCCAACACATGCTGAAAAAAACAAATCAATTATAAGTTTGAATTTTAGAAATCTCTTTTTAATTAACGATTTATTAATCGACAAACTTACTCTTCCACACCGTTTCGTCGGGATTTGCTTCGAATCTCATTTGCATTTACAGTTTTAAGTTGTTCATTTGTCGATACAACGTCTCAAACCATCTCTTGATGGCTCTCCACGTCCTATGATTTACATTCCCCTCTAATACCGCAAACATTCGAAATACACGCTTCCACCATTCTTCAGTATCTTGATATTGTTGTTATAGAAGGCTCTATCGTAAGCATGCTCTACCATCGTATGCCACGCTCGAACAATTGCAACATCTTCATCATTCGTGTATGTATTTACCATTTTTAGTGGTTGAAAGGGTATGGTGAGAATAATGAGAAAGTCTAGAATTATAATGAGAATGAAAGGGATAGAGAATAATGAGAAAGTGACAAGGAAAGGTTTCCTTTTATAGGGAAAAAGGAACCAACGGCTAGATTTTTCAAACAAAAAATGCGTTGGAATTGTGTACTTTAAGGAGACAGAAATTCGTAAATTTTGAGAATCCCGTAGAATTTACGGTTGGGTTTTGAGGTGAAACCCAACCGTAATCTAGTTGTGGTGTTTCTACAATTTATTTACGGTTGGGTTTAGTAATCGAACCCAACCATAAAATTGAGTATTTAGTAGGAATTTTAGTTACGGTTGGGTTGAGTCATCGAACCCAACCGTAACTTCTAGTGTTAGTTTTTTAGCATATATTTTACCATATAGTTACGGTTGGGTTTTGCCTTGAAACCCAACCGTAAGCTAGTTGTGGTGGTTGTAAAATTTATTTTACGGCTGGGTTTAGTAATCAAACCCAACTGTAAAATTGAGTTTTTAGAATGAAATGTAGTTACGGTTGGGTTGAGTCATCAAACCCAACCGTAACTTCTAGTGTTAGTTTTAGTGTATATTTTATCATATAGTTACGGTTGGGTTTTGCCTTGAAAACCAAACGTAAGCTAGTTGTGGTGTTTGTACAATTTTTTTTACGGTTGGGTTTAGTAATCGAACCCAACCGTAAATATGATTTTTTTAATATGAATTGTAGTTACGGTTGGGTTGAGTCATGGAAGCCAACCGTAAAAAGGAGTTTTTAAGACAAAATTAGTTATGCTTGGGTTTAGTTCATTTTCTTATCAAATACCAGAGTTGTTAAAAACCTTATTTTTAACATTAAAGGAAGAACTAAAGGAAACGAAATACAGTAGATCATTAGATGATTACACTTAAACACTTAATCATAACGGCGAAACTCAAGATAGAAACTTTGTTCCAAGATACGATAGCAATTTGTATGCTTGAACGCCTTCCCATATTTGATTTTATACTGCGACCTAGTCATGACATGCTGAAAAAAATAAATCAATTATAAGTTTGATTATTTTAAATCTTTTTTTAACGAAAGATTTATTAATTGACACACTTACTCTTTCCACATTGGTTTCGTCGGGAAATGCTTCAACTCTCATTTTCATTTCCAGTTTTAGGTTTTCCATTTCTTCATACAACGCCTCAAAGCGTCCCTTGATGGTACTGCACGTCCTCCGATATCTATTCCCGTGTAATACCACAAACATTTCAAACACACGCTCCCACCAAGAATCGTCCTCCTGACCGTCCATCCAATTTTCAACTATAACAACATTTCTATTATTGTTATAGAAGGCTCTCTCGTAAGTGAGCTCTATCATCGTAAGCCACCCTCGAACAATTGCAACATCTTCATCATTCGTGTATCGAACCATTTTTAATGGTTGAAAGGGTATGGTGAGAATGAGTTGGAAAGTCTAGAATTATAATGAGAATGAAAGGGATAGAGAATAATGAGAAAATAAAAAGGAAAGGTTTCCTTTTATAGGGAAAAAATTCCCAACGGCTAGATTTTCAAATAAAAAAACCGTTGGAATTGTATTTTTTTTGTCACTATTCAGGGATAATTTATGGCTGGGTTTTGTAATGAAACCCAACCGTAACAAATATGTGGTTTTTGTTCAAATTATATTACGGTTGGGTTTTGGCTTAGAACCCAACCGTAATTTTTAATGTTAGTTTAAGTGCGAGGATCATTTACGGTTGGGTTTTGTAATGAAACCTAACCGTAACAAATATGTGGTTTTAGTGCAAATTATATTACGGTTGGGTTTAATAATCGGACCCAACCATAAACATAAGTTTTTTTAGTGGAAATGTAGTTACGGTTGGGTTGAGTCATCGGACCCAACCGTAAATGATCATCTTCACTTCCTATATTCTTCATATTTTATGCTTAAATCAGTCTTGTATTAGTTTTATGTTGGTGGGAAAAGTGGAAGAAAGATAAGAGAGTTTTAACCCAAAATTTTGAAAAACCCAAAATGAGTGATTCTAGTGGCAAATTTGTGGAGGGTGAATCCTTGTATGATTGCCAAACTAAATTCTACATACCCATTGAGGGAGACCCAACTATATATGATTATTTGGATGGTAGAGAGGTTTTAAGTGTAAGTTGTGATGCTGAAACTAAACCAAATGGAGAAAGTAGTCGTCAAAGTGAAGATTCAACTGCTGAGAATAGTCAGGTATCATTCTAACTTAAACTCTTTTTCATTTTTTGCTAATATTTAAGGAAATGAGGTACATAATAGTGGTTTTTTTTTGTTACTCCGGCATGTTTACGGTTGGGTTTTCTTGAGAAACCCAACCGTAACTATACATTTGAGTTTCTGAAAAGTAGAGTTTCACAGTTTACGGTTGGGTGTTTACCACAAACCCAACCGTAACTTATTACGTGCATGGGTATTTACTGCACTTGTTACGGTTGGGTTTTACTCTTTAACCCAATGATGTGGTTTTATAAGTGGTAAATAGAGGTTCGATTCTCGAACTTGTGAAGGTAACGATTTTAGAAAGTATTATACTTAACCTAAACTAATAAAAATCAGAAAAAATAAACTAAAGATGATTTTTAGAAAATATGGAGAAAACTAGGAATCAAGATTCAGTTATTTCTAACAATTCATGTGATTAATCATGTAATTCTTTTTAACAATTTAATTCAAGTTTGCCAAAAATATGTTTCCTAAAAGAATAATTGTAAATCCTAAGCATGGGACATCAAGAGTAATTAACTAAGCATGACCCATCAAAAGAGAACACAACTATTTAATAAAAACCATTTTTTTCTAATTTAAATCCATGCAAATAATAATAAAAGAATTATAAATAATTAATTAAAAATAGACTTACCACATAAAATTGAGAGAAAAACCTCCTCCATCATCCCAGTAAATAAACTTAGCCCATGGAGAAGAAAACTTGCTCAAAAGATCTTTTCATTGCTCAAAATATCAATTACAAGGTTGAATAATAGTGCAACAGCTGAACAGACGCGTTTATAAGTGTTACAGAACAAGGTTCAGCCGTTGCAAAAGGCTAAGGCAATTGAAAAGGGAAAGGAAACTCAAAACTATAGGCAACAGAACAGCAACACTTAAAAGTGTTGCTGTGTCTTCTTCTTCGGCAGCGATGGGATGAAGAACACGGTCACCGGCGGTGACCGGTGCAGCAGCAGTTGGCCGGCGATGACCGGAAGTGGCCGGAAACTTACTGTTTCGATCTCTAGGCTTTTCTACTTGATTTCTTCGGCTTCTCTTCATATATATAGGGTGTAGGAACCCTAGGGAGAGTTCTAAACCTAATAGAACTCTTTAAAATCTATCCAAATCTTCACAAATCCGATTCCAAGCCGGAATCCATTTTTCCGTCCAAATTCATGATTGTGCAATATTCTCCGGCGTAAATCACTCTAACTTGATGTGTTTGAGTTGTTCTTGGACTCTTGTAGCTTTTGTATCAATTTGGAAGCAAAATAACTCGAAAATCACGTTGATTTTGAGTGTACAGTTGAAACGGTGTTGCTGCCGACGAGTCCCGATGAGTCACCGATCCAGCCGAGTTGACCCGCTGAGTTGGCCCGATCCAACTCAGCCCGATCCAAGGGTGTCCCTTATCCATTCTTGGGGTGCCAATAACACTTGTCCCGGGTGCCTTTATCACTTTTTAAGCCAATTTTTCCACAAATCTTTATTCTTCAAATGTACCTACAAAAGCATAAAAACACGTAATATTTGCAAAATCGAATACTAACTTAATAGAAACTAAGGTGCAATTTAGACACTAAAATGTGTCTATCACCCAACCGTAAAATTGTTTGGCTTTTTTTGTTGTATTACGGTTGGGTCCGTCGATTCTACGGTTGGGTCTGACGCTTCTAACCCAACCGTGAACTTATTGGTTTTGGTGTTTTGTTGCGTAATGCCTTGATCTTTTTTGTTCAGCTCGCGGTTGTACCTCAATCAATGTATGATCAGCCTCCTCCAAATGATATTGAAACTAGAGATACTACGGATCACTATTTGAACGACCTGGTAGGTTATAGATAAGTTGTTAATCCCTTTCGACAATTGTCTTAATGCCATTTTTTTTCTCCTAACTTTCTGTTCTTGGACCATGTAAACATGGGATAAAAAAGATGATGCAAAGAAGTGGGCTACAGAACATGGGAAACTCATCATGTGTGTGATTGTTTGTAACAACCAACAAAAACACAACAACTTTCAAATGGTTTGTGAGTGTAGTGGACAATACACAAGACATGCAAAGAAGGGTACTGAGTATGTACCAAAGACGAAGATCAAGCGAAAAACTTACACTAAGAAGACGGGATGTCCTTTCAAGCTTCAATTTCGTAAGAACAACGAGAATAAGTGGTTCTTGTCTACATTTGTATGCGGTCGTCACAACCACCTACCACCAGAGACTTTGTTAACGTATCCTTCTATGGCCCGGCTTACCAAGGAAGAAAAGCTCATCGTAGACGATATGATGGATAAGCGTTTGAAACCCAGTGATATACTCGGGCACTTGAAGAAAATAAACTCAAATAATATGTCTACGTTGGAGACAATCTACAACGCCAAAGCCAAGTTGAAGCGTGAGAAATGGGAAGAAAGGGACCCGATCCAACAACTTTTGTACTTGGGGGAGACGAAAAACTACACCATGTTTCACGAAGAAGATGAGAATAAAGAAATTAAGCATATTATATTGGCTCATACCGAGTTTATAAAGTTAGCACGGTGATCCCATCAAGTGCTTATGATGGATTGCACGTACAAAACTAACAAGTATGAGCTCCCGGTTTTGAATGTTGTGGGCCAAACTTCTACCAAGTCCCCGTTTAGTGTTGCCTTTTGCTTGTTGATAAACGAGCTCGAAAAAAGCTATGTGTGGGCATTGAAAAAAATTAAATTATTCTACGTTGAAGGATATATGATGTAGTTTTAAAATAGTGGTAAATACAGTGTTCGATTCTCGAACTTGTGAAGGTAATGATTCTAGAAAATAATGGACTTAATCTAATTAAATAAAAATCAGGAAAATAAACTAGAGATGATTTTTAGAAAATATGGAGAAAACTAGGAATCAAGATTCAGTTATTTCTAACAATTTATGTGATTAATCAGGCAATTCTTTTAAATAAATTAAGCTCAAATATTGCCAAAATAGGTTTTTATGCAAACAAGCAGAGGTAAATCACAAGCATGGGAAATCAAAGGTTTTCAACCCAGCATGACCCATCAAACAAAAACACCACTACTGAATGAAAACCGTTTTTCTATTTCGAAACTATGCAATTTTAACAAGTAAGAATTGTAAATAATTAATTAAAAATAGACTTACCACATAAAATTGAAAGAAAAACCTCCTCCATCATCCCAGTAAATAAACTTACCTCATGGTGGAGAAAACTTGCTCAAAAGATCTTTTCATTGCTCAAAATATCGATTACAAAGTTGAATAATGGTGTAACAGCTGATTTGATACGCGTATATGCGTTACAGAAGAAGGTCTAGCTGTTACAGAAAGTTCTAAGCAATAAAGGAAAAGAAAGAATAAGCAACAGAACAGTTTGAATTAGCAACAGATGTAGATGTTGCTGAGTCGTCTTCTCCGATGATGGATGGATGAAGAACACGCCGGCAGGTGCAGTATCAGGTGATCGGCGGCGACGGAAGTTGGCTGGAATGCTTCAGAATTAATCTCTAGGGCTTCTCGATGATTTTTCTTCGCTTCTCTTGGTTTATATAGGGTCTACAAACTCTAGAGAGAGTTCTAAACCTAATAGAACTCTCTCAAACAACTCAAAAATCCCATTCCCAATCGAAACAGGATTCCGGCCAAGAACATGATTTTTCAGAGCTGATTTTCCGGGATTTTTCGCTGTTTCTCGATTGCTTTGAACTTGTATAGGATTTGTCTTGCGATTGGGTCTGAAAACATCCACCAAAAATCCATGAAATAACGTCCAATTCCTTTTCCTGTTTGAAACAGGAAACCCCGATGAGTTGGATCGGCGACTCGGAGTTAACTCGCTGACTCGCTGGGTTGACTCGGCCGATCCTAGGGTGTCCTTTATCCATTCTTCGGTTGCCAATAACACTTGTCCTTGGGTGCCTTTATCACTTTTTGAGCCAATTTTTCCACAAATCTGTATTCTTCTAATGTACCTACAAAAGCATAAAAACACGTAATATTTGCAAAATCGAATAGTAACTCAATAGAAACTAAGGTGCAATTTAGACACTAAAATGTGTCTATCAATATACCCCCAAACTTACTATTTTGCTAGTCCTCGAGCAAACTACTCTAAAAAATAAAGTAAACTCACTTTCGCAAGAATCGCGACTACATTTAGCGTATACAGTAAGCCGTTAAACCCCTAGGTGTCCCTAGTGGACGAGTTTTGTCTCGTGAGGGTTTACAAGAAGTGTACCCACAAAACCTGAATCTAGATCTTAGCAACATGTGAACGATTAAGGATAGACACTAAACAAGCTAGTTAGTTGGTTACTCAAATATTCGGCTATAAGGACCATTACCCTTTATGGATCCAATCACTGTACACGAGTGTTAACTCAAGCATACTAAAATTCATATATAAGACAACAGAGCTCTACTCAGATAATTGTCTAACCACCCATCACATGAAAAGACTTAGAAGATGAACGTAGACTGTAGAAGATCGCAAATGTTGACCAAGGCGAACGATGTGTCCCATATCTGTCTGAAGGTCAGTACCGAGATGAAACCTAGTGTGTCGAGATATTCCCCATTTATTTTCAACGGTTACTACTAACTAAAATATTCACAAGTTCCCATGGATCCTGCGTTCCACGCTTGCTTAGGCGACGGAGACAGGGAGAAATTTAAAATACCAAATACTATTTTTTCTCAATTTTTTTCTAACTTTTTTTTTCGAATTTTTTTCTTTTCTCTTTTCTTTTCGATTTTTTTTTCCTTCTGACACCTAATACATGTGTGTTCCCATGGATCCTGCATTCCACGCTTGCTTAGGCGACGGAAACAGGTGGACCACACACATAACTCTAAAACACTAACGTATTATTCATGTGGGGCATGATCTCAACACACTAAATGTCATTCCAGCGCTAATTAACATGTCGATGCTAGGACCCACCAATACTCTCAGAGAAACACGAAATTGCAAATAATAAAACAGAACGTGATGTGGTGGTGACAACTATCATGTTATTTCTAACACCTGAACTTTGTCACCTTTATGAATAGACCATCTAGCTGGGCACACCAATCCTTATTTTTAGCAAAATGGCTAAGTTTCCATCTACCTAGAATGGTTAGTGTCACTCTAAATTGTTCACATGCTTCTAAATTCCAAATCTTATTAATCCTAAAAACTCTCCCAATACCCCCAAACTTAAATTAAACAGTGTCCTCAATGTTTCTAAACACTGCACGAAAAGGAATTAGGGAAAGATATTACCGTGTCGCATGAGCATAAGTTACCTCCTTAAATCATATAGCAATAATCGGAACAACTGTGGATCATCTGAATCAAATAGTGTTATCCACAATAGAAAGAAACAGCAGCAAGCTACGAAGATAAACAATTTGAACACACTTTGATCCCTATTTAGGTAAACCACATCGACCAGAGGATTGGTTTTTGGCAACTGAACTTCTTTCTGAACAAAAGGATCAATGGATCTAGCTCGAAGATGATCTTGTACAATGGTAGACGTGCATATGTCAGGTCCCAAGCTAGGGACCTTCCTAAGAGTTAATGGTATAGCACATGGAGAATGATAGTCACCCCCAAACTTAGAGTTTTCAGTGTCTCTAGATAGACTAATAACAATTTCCCTCATTTCCGGATCGTCAAATTCTCGAAAATAGTCAATTGCTTCTTCTAAATTACAATCTGGTGGTGCAAAACCTAACAAAGTGCTCACTTCATTAATAATACTATCATTATCGCCATCAATTCTATAGTTGGCTAGGCATTTCTCTAATGGATCTTCTAATGGGTCGAGCCTACGCTGCATCTCCCTAGACGGTTTGGATTCCTCCTCTGAATGGATCTGGTGCATACAAACTGTTGGTCTAATTCCCTTAATATCTGCTATGGTCCATCCTAAAGCTTTCTTATTGTCCTGAAGCACGGTTACTAGCCTATCCTCTTGGTCACTATTCAAATCTGAAGCTACAATCGCAGATGGGCCTAACTCATCAAACTCTAATCCAAAGTGGGCTAGACATTTTTCTAACGGGTCTTCTATCAAAGTGTTTGGTAATGACTCCTGAACTAGGGTCTCTATCATGTTGAAGGTTTCTAAGGTGGGGTCATCTAGCTCAGGTGGTTGATTACTAATGTTGAAGATATTCAGCTCAATAGTCATGTTACCAAAAGACAAGTTCATAACACTGTTACAACAGTTAATGATCGCATTAGATGTTGCTAAGAACGGGCGACCTAGTATAACCGGTATATGATTCTCTGGATCAGGCACAAGTCTGGTATCAAGCACAACAAAGTCCACTGGATAAATAAATTTATCCACTTCAATCAAAACATCCTCTATGACACCACGAGGAATTTTCACAGACATATCAGCTAACTGCAAAGTCATCTGAGTCGGTTCAAATCTCCTAGTCCTAGCTGGAGGTACACATGGTACGGTAGTAAGTTCACACTGGCTCCTAAATCGAGTAAGGCTCTTTCTACCCGGTAGTTTCCTATTGTGCAAGCTATGGTTGGGGAACCTGGATCTTTGTACTTGAGTGTTGTACTATCCTGCAAAATGGAACTTACATGACTAGCTAGAAAAGCTTTCTTATGTACGCTAAGTTTTCGCTTTCGCGTACACATGTCTTTAAGAAACTTGGAATAAGCAGGAATCTGCCTAATTGCATCTAATAATGGAAGGTTGATCGTGACTTTCTTAAAAACTTCCATTATTTCATTAAAATTGGATTCCCTCCTAGTAGGTGCTAACAACCTTTGGTATGGGGCTCTAGGCATGAAATCGGTTCTCTGAGGGGTTGCCTCAGGCTCGTCAGAGACTTTATCAGTCTCTTCAACTATTGGGTCAGGGTGAACTACAGTTTGTTCACTATCAGGCCTAGTTACCTTGTTATCCACTACCTTACCATTCCTGAGGGTACTAATTGCATTCACATGACTGGATGATTTCTCACCAGTCGATATTTCATTGACTCCTCTAGGATTGGGTTGGGGTTGACTAGGGAACCTACCAGGTTCTCTCTCTCTCAGAGCCCCAGCAATGTCACTAACTGAGGTTTGTAAACTAGAAATAGCTTTTTCTAAGGTATGGAATCTCTGGTCATACATGTCGTCATTGCTAGGCTGAGTTGGACCAGCCGAATTCTTATAACTGAAGCCTGGAGAACCTTTAGCATTACTAAACTGACCTTGAGCCTGGCCTTTCGACCAGGAAAGGTTCAGGTGGTTTCTCCAACCAGGGTTATAAGATTCCGAATACGGGTCGAACTTTCTATGGTTATCAAATCTAGTGTTATCATAAAGAGAAAAAGCCTGCTCTTCGAATTGGTTGGGCTCTGAACTACTAGCTTGATTCATTTCGACCAGTTCTAGCCTTTTAGATAAGGCTTCTATTTGGGCCTTTGGATCAAAAGATCCTTCTACCCTATTAACATTTCCTCTTCCTAGAAGAATTGTTCTTTTTGGATCCTTAATGCTCTCCCACTGCTGGGTTTTCTCGCCGATGTCACTCAGAAATTTCATCGCCTCAGCAGGAGTCTTACTGTCGAACCCTCCGGTTGACAAAGACTCGACCAAGGTTATAGATGCGTAGTCCAAACCCTCATAGAGGATCTGAACTAGCCTTAACTCCTCTATTCCGTGGTCTGGGCATTGGGACAATTAGTCATTGAACCTTTCTACATACACATACAGAGACTCTCCCTCTAGCTGGGAAAACGTGCATATTTTCTGCCTAACAGACGAAATTTTGTTCCTAGGGAAGAACTTCTGAATAAAAGCTGAAGTAAGTTGGGCATAGGTTTCAATTGACTGAGGGGCCAAGCTATACAGCCACGGCTTGGCTTTATCTCTTAGTGAAAAGGGAAATAATCAAAGTTTAATAGACTTGTCATTCAAGTCTCTAATCCTGATTGTGCTACATATTTCCTCGAATTCCCTAACATGAAAATAGGGATTTTCGTTTTCTTTTCCTAAGAATAATGGAAGCATCTGGATAATTCCGGGTTTCAGTTCGTAGCTCGCTTCAGTAGCGGCTAACTTGATGCAAGATGGACGTGAGGTCCGGGTCGGATTCAACAAATCCTTCAGAGATGTCATTGCTGACACGGTCTCGGGAGTGACTAGTTCACTCTCAGTTGGCTTCTCAAGGTTAAGGTGAACTACAAGTTTTCCACTAATTAACCTACCTTGAGGGTCTCTATCCCAAGTTCGCCTTAAGGGCGTTCTTGGCATGCAAAAATTAAATCCTAACAAGCAATTAATCAAACACAATCGTGCCCTGACTCAATCAAATCAAACCTAAATCTAGCAAACAACAAGCATGATGGTTCCACTTAGATTGTCTCTAGACCAGCTTTTATTCTTTCAAAAAGTAACTGGTTACAATTCTAGCAAACCTCTTAGAACGATCTGAATTAGATTAAGTCGAAGAGAAACAGGATAAGCTCTAAGGAGCTTTGATAACCCTGTCTCTTTGGCACTTTTCCCTGGGTTACAAGGCGGCTCTAATCAACTTAAAATAATAATCCTGAACTTTGAGTTAGGCTAATAAAGTAACCCGTATAGTCCTTTTGAACGATTTTCCAATAAGATCGATACCCTATAGGTCTCTTTCTAGTCAAGATTTTAGGCTTAGGTTCGCGTACGTTTCGTTTTCCTAAAGCGGGCAAGAAGGAGACGGTGATGAAATCCGAAACCTTATCTTGTATGGCCAGGCCTTGCCCTTTACTATGCAAAAATTAAAGTCCGTATTCAGTCCTCATCATATATGCATACAAAGGCGTCCAGAAAACCCACTGACAGGAGATTTGTGGGTTGGTCGAAGTTTACCTCCCGTACTAGACGGCGATGAACCGTTGAAGTCGACTCGGGCCACTAATATCCTTTTCAATAGTGTGCGAACCCAAGGGGCCGAGACAATATCGTAATTGTCGTCCTTCCCTGCACACAGTTTGATATTTAAAACTACCCTTCCGTAGGGTTTAAAAATAATAAAATGTCCAAAATGTCCAAAAGAAAGTCCAAAAAGTGTCCGAAAATAAAAGAAAAATTACACAAATAATAAAAACCCTAATACAATTTTCTAAACTAATTAAAACTTATTAAAATAAACTAAAAATCTAATTAACTCCAAGTTTCGTTCTTTAAGCTTTTCCCTTTAACTCCAAGTTTTTAGCTTTAATTCCAAAACTTTGGCTTACTCCCTTTTGATCCAAAATTCAACCTATAGCAAAAAGAGAAATACCAAAAGAAACGTAAAATAGAACAAAGTAAAATAATAAAACTAAAAATAAAAACCTAAAAATAAAAACCTAAAAATAAATCTAAAACCATAAACCGAAAAACAAGTCTGCGTCGGCGGCGCCAAAAATTGATGTAGTTTTAAAATAGTGGTAAATACAGTGTTCGATTCTCGAACTTGTGAAGGTAATAATTCTAGAAAATAATGGACTTAATCTAATTAAATAAAAATCAGGAAAATAAACTAGAGATGATTTTTAGAAAATATGGAGAAAACTAGGAATCAATATTCAGTTATTTCTAACAATTTATGTGATTAATCATGCAATTCTTTTAAATAAATTAAGCTCAAATATTGCCAAAATAGGTTTTTATGCAAACAAGCAGAGGTAAATCACAAGCATGGGAAATCAGAGGTTGTCAACCCAGCATGACCCATCAAACAAAAACACCACTACTGAATGAAAACCGTTTTTCTATTTCGAAACTATGCAATTTTAACAAGTAAGAATTGTATATAATTAATTAAATATATACTTACCACATAAAATTGAAAGAAAAACCTCCTCCATCATCCCAGTAAATAAACTTAGCACATGGTGGAGAAAACTTGCTCAAAAGATCTCTTCATTGCTCAAAATATCGATTACAAGGTTGAATAATGGTGTAACAGCTGATTTGATACGCGTATATGCGTTACAGAAGAAGGTCCAGCTGTTACAGAAAGTTCTAAGCAATAAAGGAAAAGAAAGAATAGCAGCAGAACAGTTTGAATCAGCAACAGATGTAGATGTTGCTGAGTCGTCTTCTCCGATGATGGCTGGATGAAGAACACGCCGGCCGGTGCAGTAGCAGGTGATCGGCGGCGACGGAAGTTGGCCGGAATGCTTCCGAATTAATCTTTAGGGCTGCTCGATGATTTTTCTTCGCTTCTCTTGGTTTATATAGGGTCTACAAACCCTAGAGAGAGTTCTAAACCTAATAGAACTCTCTCAAACAACTCACAAATCCCATTCCCAATCGAAACAGGATTCCGGCCAAGTACATGATTTTCATAGCTGATTTTCCGGGATTTTTCATTGTTTCTCGATTGCTTTGAACTTGTATAGGATTTGTCTTGCGATTGGGTCTGAAAACATCCACCAAAAATCCATGAAATAACGTCCAATTCCTTTTCCTGTTTGAAACAGGAAACCCCGATGAGTTGGATCGGCGACTCGGAGTTAACTCGCTGACTCACTGGGTTGACTCGTCGGGTTGACTCGCTGGGTTGACTCGGCCGATCCTAGGGTGTCCTTTATCCATTCTTGGGGTGCCAATAACACTTGTCCTTGGGTGCCTTTATCACTTTTTGAGCCAATTTTTCCACAAATCTGTATTCTTCTAATGTACCTACAAAAGCATAAAAACACGTAATATTTGCAAAATCGAATACTAACTCAATAGAAACTAAGGTGCAATTTAGACACTAAAATGTGTCTATCAATATACCCCTAAGGTAATTATCACCGACAAAGAACAAGGCTTGATGAATGCCATTGCAAGGGTATTCCCAGATGCTCATCATCTTCTTTGCACGTTCCACTTGTGGAACAATATTCAAACCAAGTGCAAAACGATTATTCGGCCAACAAAGAAATGCGAGATGGAGAGAATTAAAAAATTGCCGGTTTCAGAACAAGAAACGGCCAAAGAAAAATTCGAGGGGGACGACAAGTTGGCGGAACTAAAATGGGCTAGTTTCCAAACTGAATGGGACGCTTTGACATGGTCTATCACCAAGGAAGATTATGAAGAAAATGTTTGTATGTTATGCTTGCATTGGAGTAATTATCCAAAAGTTGTGAACTATTTGATGGAACATTGGTTGAATCCACACAAAGAGAAGTTTGTAGCGGCGTTCACAAACCAATATAGGCACTTTGACAACCAAGCTACAAGTACCGTGGAGTCATCTCACAACAGAATGAAGAAGAAGCTTCATAATTCTGATGGTGGGTTTGTTACGGTCTTCCAAGCGATGCACGATTATTTTCTCCGTGACCTTGACAGAGTTAAGGAATCTTTTGAAAAAAATCCTTTCTAGAAAACACATCAACTATAAAGACGAACCATTGCTCCAAAGTATTTTTTATAAAGTGTCGCATTGTGCCTATTGAGAAGATAATGTACAAAGTAAAGCACTATAGATTGGGCAACTTACACGGAGAAGAAGAGTGTGTTTGTCCTAACATGTCAAGTTTGGGACTTCCCTGCCGGCATATGATGCCCAAGTACGAAGAAGACGGTGTGATCCCAATTGAAGATATTGATCCGTTTTGGCAACAATTGTCTTTCGATGAACCCATCGTCGAGCAAGATTTTTGTGCATCGTTTGCCGACACCCACGTTGGAAAGGCTTTAGCCAAGAAATACGATACATTAAATAAGGCGCAAAGGCAAATTTAGTTGACGAAGTTGAGTTACTTCGTGTTTCCGCACACAAGGTACGATGTCAAGGAACCAATTAGAGGGAAGATAAAAGGTAGGCCTTTTACCAAAGAATCGAGGACCGTGGGATGGAAAAAAGCTAGGGAATTGCATGAAGAATCAAAGAAAAAAAACCCTTCTGCATTTGAGCATTTGCAAAAGGAATATGAAGCAGAGGATGAGGATGATGCTCAACGAAAAATAAGTCAAACGGAACAAGGGGGACCAAGTCTAGTAGATATTAAAGGAAAAGGTCCCGCGGTTCCCACTCAAGAAAGTTCAACAATTGAACTTGGTGCCAAGGGAAAAGTTCCTCCACACCCAAACTCAAGAAGAGTAAGTATGAAGGAATTAGCAAGAAAAAAAAAAGAGTTAGTATGAAAGAATTAGCAAGAAGAAAAGAAAAACTTAAAGGAAATACATTAGTGGTTGAAGAGCCACATACGATCCGGATTGGAAGAGGATTGATGCAATTTCCATCTAACTTTTCAAGAATTGAGAATGGCAAAATCGTCCGAACCGAGTACATTATTTATGAAAATTATACGTCATCGTTTCCAGCTTTTTTTCGTCCATACATAAAGGCCACCGACGATGTTGCCGGTGATGGTAATTGTGGATACCATGTATTCATCGAACAAGTTGGACCATTTAGCGGAGCAGCAGGGTTGGGTATGGACGAAGTAACTTATGTAAGGCATAAGTCAGCGGTTGAACTACGCTCTTACCCGGATTTATACAAGCCAATGATGTGTGCATATAGAGATGAAGAGTCGTTGTTAAACGATGAGTTCATCGCTCTCGAAAGGCGTTTAATAAGCAACAAGAATTGCACTAGCGAGTATTGGATGAGCACGCCAATATGTGGGCAAATCCTCGCCAACGCTTTCAATTGCGTCACACATTATATCTCAAATGGATATTGTTTTACATTTGCACCAACAAGATCAACATTTGTCGAACAATTGGCTAATAGAAGATGTGTGATTGGGCTGGTGCAGAACTGCCATTATGTCGGTCTCAAGTTGAAAGAAGGAAGTCCATTACCCCCGTTACAGGATGGATACGACGGTGATATCGCCAAGTCTTGGTGTCACCGGTTCAAGCAAAATTTCGAACTCTGGAAGGCATTAAAACCCTCCCCGACCTTTCAATTCATACCATTTGTTTCTGACTCGGAGTTGGAATGATAATATAGTAAACCTGGAAGGCATTTAATATTGGTAGTAACAATATCATATTATGTTGGAGGAATCATAATATGAATATAGTTTTTTGGAAATGAAAAATTTGGAATATCATATGTGTCACTACAAAATTCACCCAGGTTTACGGTTGGGTTTTCACTGAAAACTCAACCGTAAACCAGTCACTACACAATTATAATAATTTTACGGTTGGTTTTTGAGTGCAAACCCAACCGTAAATCTTCCAGGGTTTTTTTCCCCAGTTTTACGGTTGGGTTATGACTCCAAAACCAACCGTAAAACTGTCACGTTTACGGTTGGGTTTTGAGTCCAAGCCCAACCGTAAACCTGGGTGAATTTTAATCTGAAAGTTTTACGGTTGGGTTTGCATTCAAAACCCAACCGTAAATATTTTTGTTAACCTTTTTTTGGAATTTCAATTCACTCAAAATTGGGTTCAAAACACAAAATTTATGTAAACATCAAATTTTTGACCACATTACAACCCATGAAATCATTAAAGTAACCTGGGATACAATTGAAATTACCACTAACAAACCCAAATGGCATTACAAAAGAACTAATAAATAGGTTTGCGAGTGAGCAAAAAGTCCTTTAGGATGTGATAATGAGGTAGGTATAAAAAGGGCCATATTTTCCATCTCCTCCATTCCTCAAGAGATCTCTGTAACACCTCATCTTCGCTTTCACCCCTAAGTCGTAGTTGACCAATAATACGAACTAATGCCATAAATTCTTCTACGTATCGGTGTATAGTGTTATATCGACAAATCAACTTGACGTGATCACGGTTATAAGGATTGCCGGTTTCAGAACAAAAGTTTTCATTGATTGTTTGCCAATAACTCGGACTCGTTATACCACTTTGCCTTCGTTCTTCTCCTCTTTTTGGAAAACATAATACATAGTTGCGGCAAATACATAAATCTTCATCCAAAGAAAAATATGGATTTTTAATCCCAGGTTGACCCATATTCCACTATGTTAGAGTACTAGTTTTGTTGGAGATGATTGTTGTAAAATAAAGGTTTAATTTTTTAAAAAAATGGATGGGTTGGATATGTACTCAACTATTTCACTTATAAACCAGAAGTGTAACGGCTATATTTTGAAAAATGGGTCGTACAAGGTTTCAACGGCTCTATTTGAAAACCCAAAAAAACTTCAAAAACGACCCAAAACTTTCCTCAAATGGATTTTACGGTTGGGTATTGACTCAAAACCCAACCGTAATATCCTTGGGAATTGATGTGTTGAGGTCGTACATTTACGGTTGGGTATTGACTCAAAACCCAACTTTAATATCCTTGGAAATTGATGTGTTGAGGTCATACATTTACGGTTGGGTTTTGGCTGAAAACCCAACCGTAAATCATTCTTTATACCTTTGAGTTTTAAGGTCAAATTTGGGTTTCAAAATCAAAAATTTGAACTTATTCAATCATTTTAACTATATTTAAGGTAAATTGGGTCATTCAAACAAAGAAAAAACGAAAAACACACAAATTAGAGAATCCAATTTTAAGTTATCCAGTAGAATTTTTACGGTTGGGTTTTGGATGAAAACCCAACCGTAAAATTATTGTTTTAAAATGTCTTGTAGTTACGGTTGGGTTTTGGCAACAGACCCAACCGTAAAACTGTCACATTTTCAGGCTACTGTTTACGGTTGGGTATTCAGACAAAACCCAATCGTAAACCTTCAACAATTTTCATTTTCTCATATATTTACGGTTAGGTTTTGGCTGAAAACCCAACCGTAAACCATCCTTTGTAGCTTTGAGTTTTAGGGTCAAATTTGGGTTTCAAAATCAAAAATTTGAACTTATTCAATCATTTTAACTAGATTGAAGGTAAATTGGGTCATTCAAACAAAGAAAAAACGAAAAACACACAAATTAGAGAATCAAATTTAAAGTTATCCAGTAGAATTTACGGTTGGGTTTTGGCTGAAAACCCAACCGTAAACCTGTCACATTTTTCATTTTGCCAGTTTTACGGTTGGGTTTTGCCTGGACACCCAACCATAACATTAATGTGTCTGGGTATTTTTACCTGGATTTCCCAATGCATGGTTTCCAACTTCAAATAATGGAAAATAAATTTTAAGTTTAATTTTTATAATTCGAACTTCAAATAAATTATTTTTACGGGCAAGTTAAATTCAAACTTCAAATCCAACTTCACATTAAAGGTACAATTAATTCACCCACACAAAAAAAGGGGTAGACATAGATTTAGGGAGAAGGAGGAGGGGTAGGTCGATGACTTTGACGAGCTCTTTTTTTCTCATAACAATACGATGAGCAGCACCGCCACGAGTACGAGCTCCAGCACGACCGCCTCGAGTATCAGCACCACGTTGTGCATCATGTGTTTCTTCATCCGATGCTTGCGGCTCTCTTCTAGTAGTACTCGCATCTGTAGTCGCGCCTCTTGTAGCGGGTCTACTCCTCTTTAAAGTACGTTGTACATCCTCAACTTCATGATGAAGATCCCTAATCAAAGCTTGGAGTTGGTCAGGCGTCCTCACATCAATTGTGCTTAGGCATGGATTAATAGAGTCCGTCAATGCAACGGCTTTCTTTTTCTATTCACATATGAAAATAAAAGTAGGATGAGTGTTTAGTAATAAATCTTAAAAACATTAATAACAAAAATAATGTACGTACCAAATTGAAATATGCCTTCTTCCAAAAACCATCTTCTGTGTTGTTTGCCAGAGTCTCAGGATCATTGTTGATGATAGTTGGATGAACAAAATGGCGATACCAATCCAAGTAATCTTCTGCAGCCTCTTTTGTGCCCGGAGAGGGAGTTAACTCTGTTCTTTCGACTTGGTATTTCGGATCATTGCGGTTATTCCAAACCGCGACCGAAGGCGTTGGCTCGTAGTTTAGCATGATGTTTGGCCCTTCGATCATCGACCCATTCACACACAATTTAAACATTTTGCGTGTCACCGTTGTTTGGACGTATCCATATTGGTGGAGAGTTCGGAGGGGGTTAGACATCACGTACCCAAACGGATGGTACAAAGGGCCGTTGTAGCCTGCCACGTCCGACAATACACATAAATCCTCAACATGTCCATCACCCTCTATGCTAATCTTCACATAAGGATCGAAAATAACATCTTCAACCGTGAAAGCATCAATTTCTGTTCTCATCTTTGCTATGAGCACTTCTTTATGTTTTGCCTGGGTCCCAGTGAAAACGAATTTCTTTTCCGTAGGTCCAGTAACATCACTGCTCGTTTGAGGAGCCAGTCTGGGAAAGTGATCATATACCCATGCCTATGAAGATAATAAATATTAATATAAGAAAATGAGAAAAGAATAAATTAAAGTTAACCATTGAAATTCAAACAATAAATTACCTGAAGCAGACCGGTATTACCGGCAATCTCAGTTCCCCTAACCCTCGAAGCTTTTCGAAGGTTAGCAAGTAGGTAAGCCAGGGTGGCAGTTCCCCACGAGTACTGATGCGTCATCCCGAGATCACCCTGAAACCTTTGTAGATAGTGGACGTTGACCCTGTTGCCCGAGTTGTCACCAAAGAAGATGGTGCCGAGCATATATAGCAGATAAGCTCTGGCTGTTCGAATAGCTCTGGTGTCATCTATGACGACCCCAGCCATTTCCAACTTTGCGGTCCCTCCAAACTTCTCCCTTAGTGAGCGCAGCAATATTTTCTTGCTAATAACTTGACCTTTCTTCGTTGGCATCCCCGGTTTATCTCCACTGACCAATTTAAACTCAGATTCGGCTTCGGTCTTCTCCCATCCAAGTGTATCTTTCACAAGTGCATAAAGATCACTCCATGACATGTTGTTGTCAAAACCCTCAAACACTGATTTACCTTCCACCTCCAGGCCAAGAATTGATTGGACATCATCCGGCGTTATAGTCATCTCGCCGAATGGGAGATGAAACGTATCGGTTTCAGGCCAATAACGTTCCCTGAAGGCTGCGCAGACGACACTATCATACTCCCACATCGAATTGGTAATTCTGGGAGCTAACCCGGTACCATTTACGAGAATTTGTACGGCCGTACATTCATCAGTTAAGGGCCAATGTTGATCCCTTTGAAGAACCAATTTCTTGATCGCCTGTGTATGATCCTACAAAGAATAAAAACAAATTTGTTTTACTTACAAAAGTTAACAAACAAAAATTTAACAGAATAAGAGAAGTGATTAGATTAATACCTTGGTCGCAGAAACTTTGACAGCCCATGAATGGGGATAACCAAATAATATTGCAGATTTATCTGGGGCCTCACCCCATAGTCCTCCATTCCTCCTCTTAGGCCACAGTTGAGGTTCGGCATTTTCTTTGGGAATTTTTTTGGCAACCCTTTTCTTTGCCTTTTCTTTTGGAATTTCTTTACCTTTGCCTTGAGGGACATGTTGTTCTCTGTCCCACTCTTCTTCCTCGTGTTGTTGCTCTTGTGGTGGTTCTCTAATCACAAGAGAACCTCTAGGTGTTGGTAGATCACCCAAGCCTTGGAACACATTATATTCCTCTTGTGCAATTTGAGGAACACTACCACCACTTACCTCAAAAGATGGATTATGGGTCTTACTCACGCCTCTCTTCTCAACCCCTAAATGCTTTCCGTGCGAGGGGTTGGAGTGTGAGAAATTGGTGTTAAATTGTTACCCCTCTTATTCTTCCTACAACACACAAGCAATACAAGTTAGATAATTTCCAAGCAATTCAACTTCAACTAAAAAAAAAATTGACTACACAGGATTATTTACGGTTGGTTTTTTCTCAAAAGCCAACCGTAAATTTTTAGTACAAAAATTTGTCCATTTTTTACGGTTAGGTTTTAAAAAAAACCCAACCGTAACTAACATGTAGCCTGATGTGCACATTATTCTTACGCTTGAGTTTTTTTTAAAACCCAACCGTAATACCCTAACAAAAATTTTATGTGATTGTTACGGTTCGGTTTTTCTCAAAATCCAACCATAAAGTTTTAGTAGAAAATTTTGTCCATAAATTACGGTTAGGTTTTAACAAAAACCCAACCGTAATTTACATGTAGCCTGATGTGCACATTATTTTTACGGTTGGGTTTCTCTTAAAACCCAACCGTAAAAATATAATAAAAATTTTATGTGCGCTATTGTTACGATTGGGTTTTGCTCAAAACCCAACCGTAAATTGTTTTTAAAAATTGGCGCAAATTTTTTTACGGTTTGGTTTTATTTTGAAACCCAACCGTAATATCCTTAACTATTCATCTTCTTCCTTTTAATTTACCGTTGGGTATTGAAAACAACCCAACCGTAATACTCAAGAACATGATATATTACGGTTGGGTTTTCACACGGACCCAACCGTAATATCAACTGTGTCCATTTTTTTTAGACTAAAAACACAATCAAACATGCGAATCAATCAAATATAAGTTCTAAGAATACATGGGTTTTCTTCAATACCTTAGATACACCATTGTTGGACTTTTCGGTGATTGATTTTACTTTTCACTATCGATTTCTTCTTGAATCTCTTGATTAGGTTGAAAGGAGCAGGGTTGATTGCCATCACTACTACCTTTAACGCTTTTAGTATGCTTCTTCATCTCGAATTGTTGAGTTTAATCGACGATGAATTTTACGAATCGGCGATGAATTTAGATGGATTACGGTTGGGTTTTTCTTTGGTTTAGTTTTTGAAATTTATGAACAATGTTAAAAGTGTTTAGGTTTAAATTGGTATAAGGGTAAAATCAACATTTAACAAAACTCCTAGAACATCCCTTATCGTAAAATTGGGTCACCTCGCATCAACTGGGAGCCCCTTAATTGAATTTGGAGCCCCTATATCAGGCTTCTTGTTAAAGTAATTAACTATCCAATAGAAATCATCTCTTTTGTAAAAAATATTAAGGCTGCTGCTTAATCTAAATTTTTATAGATAGATAATAGGTGGCACCATTTTATTCTCTCCTATTGACTTCTCAGTTGAGTCAAGTCTTCCTAATATTCTCTTATACCTACTTCTCGTAATTGAGTCTTTCTTTTAACTTACTTTATTACTACACTTCTCACTCTCTTTTCCTTTTAACATTTCTTTCTTCAAACTTTGTTTCATTTCCTTGTATTTCAAGTTATGGGAATTTATTCAAGTCTGCGCAAGGGAATTGGAAACACTCTTGTTAGTATTATATATGGGAATTGTTTCAAGCCAACAACAACATCTGATGTTGATGATGATGATCATCATGATTATTCTAACGTATCATCACCACATCAACCTCCTCCTACTAATAGTGTTAAAGCTCTGGGTTCTGATCTTTTTGACTTCGAAAACAATTGCGAGGTAATTAAAAAACATCTCCAACACCATAATTTTACCTTACTGCTCTTCCATTTTATAGTAATAACATGAATTTTCTTGATTTTTTTTTAAGGTTCCTGAACTACTTAGTGAGCATGTTGCATCATCAAAGAAAGCTCAAGCTAAATGGTAAAATTACTTTGATCCTCGTAGCTACTTATTTCATCTAAAATTAAACTTGATTGGACAAAAAATTGCTATAAGAGTCAATTGAAATTTGTGTGTGGAAAATGTTCAAGGTACAAAAAAATATTGAAGGCATGGAAAGCTGAAAAACCACCTCCAAAAACACCTGAACAAGCATCTAGGCTTGTCATCAAGACATTACACCAACACCAAAAGGCTGATGTTGAGGTACATATATACATTTTACTAGACATGCACAACTCAAATTTGTATGTTTGATAAGTTTTTGGTAGGAATTATCAATGAGTTTCGAAATGAGGTCCTGGGGGTGTCAACACCTAATGATTTTATCGATTGATTAGAAAGGCATGTGAAATTCAGATTTTTTTTTGTTGTTGTAAGTGTTGAGAAACTAGACTAAGGGGTTTTTGTTTTTGTCAAAGGGTCTATTGAAATTCTACGGGCTTCCGGTTCTGGATGAGCATCAGATTGACATTCCTGCAGAAGAAGTCTTTCCTCCTCCTTGGCCTGAAGAGTGAAATACGAATTACACACATTTCCAGTGAGAAAATGCTGCTTTATAAAATGATTGCAAAACTAACTCATTTTCTATTCTATTGAAAATATTTCAAGTTTGCTTTCACAAGTGGAAATTACTACTAGGTGGATGCTTATGCTGTTGCTGATGGGGACGGCTTAACCGTTTATGTGGACGTCGCGGACCCTAGGGAAGCCACCATCAGTGTGCCCGAGGATGTACAAGTTGCAGTATCAGAACGATCAAAAGCACGTGCATCCAAAGATTATCCGAAGGCAAAGGCACTGCATAAGACCATTTTTGATGCCGGTTACAGGTTCTTGCTCATCCCAAATTGTGTTTCTTCAGCAATAAAAATCACTAAAACCTCGTTTGTTGGTTATTACATACAGAGTCCTAAGTGGTTCAAACAAAAAGGAAATTCTTGCCAGAAAGTATCTGATTCGATTGAGGTAGAACCCGAGTCTTATTTGATTTTGGTTACATAAAGCCGAATTGGTTTTAATGATTTAATCGCATTATTGAATAAACAGGGGGCATTGATGCACCAGAGAAGAAACAACCCTTCGGAAAAGAGGCGAAGGAAGAGCTTACTAAGCTGGTTCAAGGTAGTTGTGTGATTGTTCATGTTTACAATGAGGATAAATATAATCGACACGTGGGAGACGTTTATTGCAAAAAAAAATTTGCACAGGTACAGAACAATTGCCTTACAGCCAGCAGTTCCATTAGATTAATTACATTCTAGGAAACCCCCTTTCTATGGTCTCATCCATTTCATTTTCTTTACATCTTTCCTTTCCTTCGTGCAGGAAGTAATGCTCAAGAAAGGGCTTGCTTGGCATTATGCAGCCTTTGACAAGCGTCCTGAACTCAAAAAGGTGAGTACAAGGCATATTTGATTTTAGCCGTTCTTATTTATCGAACTTATTCTTAATTGTACATTATTTGACACACATCTATGTTTTGCATTAGTGGGCGAATGAGGCTAAAACTGCTGGGATTGGATTATGGGCATCTTCCAATCCTGAAAAACCATGGGAATGGAGAAAAAACAACAATCGCGATGGAAGCTAGACAAACATAATTGATGATCTGGTGTATCTGTGTGTTTTCTGTTTTAGTTGTTTAGTATTGGAGATGCAGGACTTATATAGAGCATTTGTATAACAGTATTGTATAATTGGGTATGGAAATGGTAACATCACTTGTATTGTTGTGTAAAAAACGAGATAGAGCTCTTATGTATGCTTGCAAGATTCAGTTAATGCTGCAAATTTTCTCAGCTGACCAAGTAGTGACCTGCGATTTCGAAGCAGTGGCCTTACTCTTTTATATCTTAAAACATCTACCATCTGTCTGCAGAATTTAGAAAACAGTTGCTCTGTATTTGTAACTCTAGATTTTATGAAGGGCACTCGCAAACGCAAAAGAGAACAGCCTAGTATTGCACATATGATTTAAGATGAGTCTTTCTGGGTAGGATCCTCAATGTGAATTGGGTTAACTATCAAAGACAAAACATGCTCTATGCTCTTTGAATGCTCTGCTCCAAGTCCATCTCCATATTGGTACATAAACAAAGATGTTCTTGCAAAATTTAGAACCAAGTTAAGGAACGAACGATCAAATGGAGATGAATCAAACAGAAACCGGTTCATCTCCTTCCACGTCTCCATGATTAAGCCTTTTATGTGTTCACGAGCATCCTTCTCAGAGACATTTGTTTCTTGCATATAACAGTATACTGAGGATGCAACTTCACCTCTTTTAAGCTCCGCCTATATTCATGATCGAGCAAAAACAATTCCAGTCAGTTACTTATGAGTTATGTTAACACCGACGGTTGGTTTTGTTTTTCTTAAAATTTTTACCGATGAGGTTGCAAGATCATTTGAAAGTCGGCACACCAAACATGAAGAGTAGAGAAGAGGATGATTGTTTTCGAAGGCTTGCAAAACACCAGCATTGATATTTTGATTAGTGGCAAAAAATGCAATCACCAGAAACACATATCCAACAGATGAAACTGAGCCATTGTGCTGATATTCCACAAAAGTTGGTATGTAGCCCTCATGGCACCATTTCGCTTCCGTTAACATTGCCTTCACCGAATTGGCCAACTAAAAATGAACATCCCTAATTATTCCCAAATTCTCTAAAAGAGTTAGACAGTGCAAAAAAGGGCAACAAACAATCAATATCACATTTACCGATTTCGTTAAGTGCCGTAAGATGTCAAATTGTTGTTCACTGAGTATGTCAAAAGCCATTTCATTGACGGTGTTGTAGAGGGCTAAGGGCATCCACAATCATGCGATCAAAATCAAAGATCAAAGATCAAAAAATTTGATCTTTACTCCGTCTCAAAAACAGCGGTAGATAGTCAAGCGAAACACTAGGAATTCGCATTCACGTAAGCGAAGTGTTAGCGCATCGCTTGAGAAGAAGGACGAGAACATGAAGCTTCGCCTGGTCCAAGCGAGATGCTGCTCTACCGCCTATAAAAATAAAAAACCAAGCGAAATCCCAAGCTCCCGCCCCCACACTAAGCGGGATCCCAGCATTTCGCCCAAGTCGAGACGGTACCCAACATTTCGCCCAAGTCGAGACGGTACCCTAGATTTCCGCCAAATTCGAAACGGTACCCTAGTGTGACGGTACCCAGCACTTCGCCCAAGCTAAGACGGTACCCCAGCATTCCGCCCAAATCGAGACGATACCCCAGCACTTCGCCCAATTCGAGACGGTACCCCAGCACTTCGCCCAAGTTGAGACGGTACCCCAGCACTTCGCCCGATTCGAGACGGTACCCCAGCACTTCGCCCAGTCGAGACGGTACCCCAGCACAACGCCCGTGTTTTTAAGCGAAATCTTGGGCCGTCGTTTATTCACAAACGAGATGGTAGTGCTTCGCTTGACTATAATTTTTAGTCGACGATCAGCGACTTCTTTTAATCCTGAACAGTGATTTTCAACGATTATAACCCAAATATAATCGCACGGCTGTGGCTGTTTTTCAGCGATCATCGATCAAATGTAATCTTTAATCGTCAATTTGATCGATGATTGTGGATGCTCTAAGAAACATATCTTCATGTAATATGGCAGTTTATCCACGGCTTTGCAATCCCACCTTCAAATGAAAAATTTGTAATTTAGCATTAAGGGGTTTCGGCTGAGCTAGTTGAAAATTGTGTAATATGGTTATACCTCTCAACAGCCTCGGTAAATAATTCAAGTTCTTCTAATGATCCATAAACATCATATATGTCATCGATTACCAGAGCAAAGCTTAGAATTTTAGTGAGCCATTCTCTGCAACGTTCATATCGTGGCTCCCAACAAAACCCAATACTTGATAGGAAGCACTCAACTGTTCGGTCTCTTGCGAAATTCAATTTCTTTTCAATCCCCAAGTTATTCCAAACAAGAATGACATAGCAGCATTAAGATCCTGCAATCGATGGACCATATGCACCAAAATTGTACGTAATAGACGCACACCTTGATATATGCCTTAGTTCCATCTTGTGTTGAGCCTGAACCATGTTGAAATTCAAATTAGCCAATTCAAGAAGAACAGGATTCATATCCTTTTGAGACTCATATGCCTCAATGAAAAACCTAGCTTCTGATCTTTGAACCCTCCAGTGAAATGGTGTCTTTAAGGAGCGACGGACTTGTTTAGCTAAGTTAACGTTAATGCTGTCGTTGTTGCTTCCCATGTCTAATAGATGTTTTCTTGTGAAGAGTATGGCTTCACTTAGGAGGCTTTCCCCTTCCAAAAGCAAATGTGCCGCTTCAAATAAACTCAACATCCCCTTAATATCGACAGTAATTGATTCCTTGAACCCACCTTTCGCGTCTCTAAATTCATCAAGAATATCTGCCACTCGCAAGATAAACTCGTGATTAGCTAAAGAAACGGCAAAACAAACTTTCATAATAATTGAAAAGCCAGCAAAGTGCCGGAGGCAAATGCCCCCACCTCATGGACTTAGCTGGTTGATATGTCCTGTTAAATTACCTTGAGATTCATGAAAACCATACTGCCTAAGAAGCCTAAACCTGAGAGAAGTTGCGTATAAGTTATGTTTCATCTTCTGAGCATCGTCATGGTACATGTTCTCTAGGATTTTGTGGACGTCTTCCTCAAAAAGGTTACTCATTCCGAGACTTTGAATGACATCGATTAATTCAAGCTTTGCAAGTGGTTTTACTGCCTCCTTAAGCATACCCTTAACTTGTTTTTCTATCTTCTCCACCAGTAGTTCCAAATCTGTTTCGCACTGCATATAAATACACATAAATAAAGAAGTAATTAGCATATATAGTCATAAAAAGATGTTGCTATATATCTAATGAACTACTTAAGTAGGAAATGAACTCAGTGATCACCAAGAAATTAGTCTTGGGTGATTCAACAAAATGCTTATAATCCCAAATTGTAGGCTGGTACTGAAAGTGTCCAGAAGTTTCAGATTGTGCAAGGCGTTTAGTACTAATGGGCAATAGGGTCGAGGTAGAAGGAGGAGGCGAAGAAGAAGAAGTGGTTAGGAATGGAAAGTGAATAGGATGAGACATTATTACACTGATCTTATTATTACTTGGTGCCAATGTTCAATGCAAAATCTCTCTTATTAATAAGGTTGGTACATATTGAACTTTTAGCTGTACGATTGATCTGAAAACAGTAAAACCAATTTGGTCGGAGCCCAAGTGGATTGTTCACCTTCTAGTGCACCCACCCTGTTGCGACATTTGATCGGCTCTCTTTGAAACCAACTCTTAATAAACAAACCATTAATCTTTGCAAGTCCCATGTAAATGTTCCGAAAACGTATTGAATTTGGACACTGTGTTAGGCGAAAAAGGCGAAAAAGGCGAATAAGGATTTTAGGCCACCGAATACTTATTCGGCCCGGACAAGTATTTTAGAAGAACATGCAAGTCTCCTGCCATTCATAGTTCTCATGTTTGGTTGTTCAAACATTTAAATTGATTTTTGAAAAGTGATTCAAAAGTGTATATGGATAAAACTCCCAAAACAATTGTGAATGTGCTGACAGAGAATCTAAAGAATGAAATAAAAGCAAGTAGCAAGATGAATGAACGAAAATGCTAGCAAGTCCTGTCACTCAGTTTTCAGTTTCCTTGAGAAGAAAGGTCTTATCGCTTACTTATTTCATGTTTGCTCACATACGTAGCTAGGTGTAGTGGATAAATATTTGAGGACACATGTAGACATTCTAGATAAGAGGATTATGATACTAAGATGAGAGAGAAGTACTAGAAAAATCTTCTTGGTCTTACACGGGAAAAAAGATATCTACCACATCAATCTACAGTTAGGACGCGTGGAAAGTAAAAAAAGAAATCAACGGCCAAATTTAAAAGAGGAAACATAATATTAAATGAGCTTACAGAGCACACATGATGTGATCAAAAGCATTTAATGCACCTGACGAGAAACGACGTACACTCTTCGGGTCGTGACCAAGGAAAGAATGAGAAGCCACCATCATCTCTGTTCGTGTCCAGAGCAAGTTGAAGATGGAGACCAGTATATCGAGATAACCAGAGAAGATACAGGACATACTCCTGAGCAAACTATAGCAACTCAGATACAAGTGTCCAACATTGAAATTTGGTTGTATGATACCTTTGTCTATAAATACTAAGCTAAGTCAAGAGAGAATGTAGGTGAGATTTTTTGGGAGAAAAGCCTGTAACAAGCTTGAGAGAATAATTTGGAGTGTTTCTTGGTGAGATTGAGTTTATCCCTTTGTAAGTTCAATCTCTTTCAAATAATATCAATCATTTATCCCGGTGGACGTAGGTAATGATACCGAAACACTATACCTTTTGTGTGATAATTATTAATATGTTCTTAGTCTTAATTATTTATCTTTTGTCTGAGAATAAATGGTTAGATATAGGTAGCTGGATTTCACACAACTACATTTTGGCGCTAGAAACATGGACTGTTTAACATCTTGTTGAGTATCTTTGCGGTGAAATACTTCATAAAACGGCGAGATCTATAAGCTCCAAAGTTTCAATGATCTTTTTAGAAGCTAAAAGACTCTCGTTGAAGATTGTTCGAGTTATTTTATGTGTTATCAGTAGCCAATCTTAAAGATTCTTTAAGCTCCAAAGTGTCACTGACATTTGTAGAAGCTAAAAAATCCCTAAAGAGTTACTCATGTTTCAAGAACAACAAAGGTTATAGATCTACAAACTCCAAGGTGTCTAAGATACTTTGTTAGAAGCTAACGTAGATCTTGGTTATTCAAAGTTTAACAAAACTGTGGATTTGAAAAGTATTTGAGTTTTCCCTTTCTCAGGGTTACAAACACAAGAATACTTTTCGTAAGTGGTAAAAGGGCTTTTCCTACAAGGACGGAGCCAGGTTTGTAGGAAAAGGGTGCCAAAAATTTTCATACATGTGCTCAGGGTGCAAAATGTTCCAAAATAGGTTTGGAAGACCATTTATTCTAAAAAAAATGCCCAAATAGTTATAATTGGGCTTGAAAGCCAGGTGGGCTAGATGTGCAACTACCATGCTCTAAGCTGGCAATGTATAGAACTGACAAACATCGATGCATGATAGACACGTCTCAGTTGTACAGGTTGCGGAACAGAAGAAGCTAAAACATGACAAGTCACTTTCAATGTCCACGTGTCGGACATGCCAAATTTTGAAAATAATAATAAGACTGCAGCATTCATCAAAATCCAAAAGCAATAACTTGAATACAAATCCGTAGAAGAGGTGCGGGTCACCAAGCGGGAAACTAAGGGAAAGACCGCAGCACAAACCAAAATGCAAGTCCACGATCACAACTTGTCTGCACTAACTTGTCCTCACCAACTCGTCCCATACCAACTTGTTCGCACCAACTCGTCCCATACCAACTTGTTCGCACCAACTTGTCCCGCACCGACATGTTCACCAAGCATGTCCCGCACCAAGCATGTCCCGCACCAAAATTAGACTAAGGTCATTCAAGGATAAGATCAACATTGACAAATGGCATCTCTATCGACATGTGGCGGACCTCCATCGACACGTGACAAAATTTAATATTGAAACAAATAGCTTATCAGTGCTTTGAAGATAAGGGCAAAGGGGCTTTTTTGTAAAGGCCATTTCTATCACCCCTTTAGAGAGGGGGGGCTCTTTTTCCCCAAATTTACTTTCAGCAGAGAGGAAAACTTCATCCTTCTGTAACCTGAATTATCAATAAAAACACCCAAACCTTCATTACCCGTGGAAGTAGGCATCAACGCCGACCCACGTTATATAATGGTGTCAATCTCTTGTTTTATTTGTTATATTTTGATTTTATCATAAAAAAATTTCTTCACATCTGAATCATTGGTTGTGGTAAATCATAAAAATGGTAATCACAGGTATCATTTGTTAAAGATAACCAATTTATAAAATCGAAACACAAAGAATAAAAGAAAGAATGAAACTGAATGACAACAAAACAAATTATTCTTTCTTTGTAATTCTAGATTTCTTAGTAACTTCTTCTTCATCCTCTTTGGAGCTACCTCCTTTAAAGAAATCCGAGAAAGTTGGAAGTTTGATTTCTCCTTTCTGAGAGAGTGGGATTATAATGTTACCAACCACTGGGATGTCAATAATAAGACCAATTTCCAATTCATAGTCAATATCCCAATCTAAACCTACATCCCTTGCTAGACTTATCAAAATATTATATGGAACCTTCATTGGTACCTCGAGCCTCGTAATCTCGTTCCCCTTGATGGATCCTGGGTCTGGGACATTACCTGAAACAATTATTCTAGTCCCCACAATGATAACAACAAATAAAGAAAAAAGAAAATGTCAAGTTTTTGGTGAGATCAAATTAAAAATGCTTCAAAAAACAAAAAATCAAACTAAATGAAGTCATTGGACAAAAAAAATGCATCCAAACATAAAGTTCCTCGACCGTATTCTGATTATAAAATGCCTCAAAAATTACCCGAGTGCACAACAGGGGCAGAGCCAGGTTTATAAGAAAGGGTGAAAAAATATTTTATATGCATGTTAGGGATGTAAAATAAACTAAAGACCATTTTATACTAAAAAAAGACCCAATAACTATAATTGGGCTTGGGCTTGAGCTTAGGAACAAGCTGTTTGAGTGTGCACATCCATGATCTAAGATGGCTCCGTCCTTGGTGCACAACAACGCCAGACCTTGTACAGTAAATTGTTTGCTCATGGGTAATGTGTGCACCTCGAACCCCTACCTATTTGGACATGGTTGGGATCAGTGAGCTTTCTCTAAATATGTGGATAAGTTTTTCTCTTGTATTATTAGTATCGTTACCTAATGATTTTATCGTTGTACTACAATAACATCTACATGCTATGTACATCTGGATTTAAAGTCTATGTATAATGTGAAATATAATGGATAGATCAGATGTTAAATTTTTTTTTTGAAAAGACATATAGTTTGGCATCTTAGTTAGATATCAGATGACATCTTTAAAATGAGTTAAATCATGCAGATCAAGAACCAACATTAAAAACATGATTAAGTTTCCCTAATTCAAAAGTACTTAAAACAAAAATCAATCAATTAAATTAAAAATCAACAAATGTTAAATGATATGAGCATATATATATATATATATACCTGTCAGCACTTTTAAGGGTATAAGCAATCTCACAAATAGGAATGGAATGACTATAAGGATTTGTTATTGAAACTTTTGCATTCAAAGTGACTGAATCACGGCTAAATTTTGTGAGATCAATGTCTTTTAATTCAGCTTCTGGTTTCTTCATGTTTGCCACTTTTTCCGCCACATAGTTTTTTGCCTTGTCAATTATTGATTCAGACATTGTTTCTTTTTTTTTCTTCTTCCAGATCTCTTTCTTTCTCTTTAGTTTTTGATGCAAACAAAGATAAATAAATGAAGAAATGGGTAAATTAATACTGATATAAAAATTATTTCCAAATTTCTTTCTTTCTCTTTAGTTTTTGATGAAAACAAAGATAAATAAATGAAGAAATGAGTAAATTAGTACTGATATAAAAATTATTTCCAAATAATCCAAATTTAGTGTGTTTCTATGTTTAGTTTATTCTCTAAAATTCTTAGGATCTTGGTTATTAATTAGGAAAATTGGGTGGTTTTCACCTATGTGTAAAGTGGGTGAGTTACACTGAAGTTTGCTATATTTATTTTATTTTTAATTCAGTTAACTTGTTTGTTGAATATTTATAATCGATTCCTTGGAGTTTGGTTGTATTCTGTTGTTATATGCTTTTTTTGATCATTGATATTTGTCTATATCTTTTGAGAAGGGGAATGTATTCTATTGAGCCATTATCTCACCCCAATTAATATTCTTGTAGATTTTATGGAAGTTCGAAATGAAAGTTAGAAAACACATCTTAGCGATAATGTTTCATTGACAATATTGTTAAGAATAAATCCAAGAACCATTTTTTCAATCTCCGGATTGTTTGGTACTATTGTTGGTATTTCGTTATTTCTTTTATGAAATACTCGTTGTTAGTACCTTTTATTTGTATTTTAAACTTTGATATTGATGTTCTTGAAGACCATGTAAGCTCCATTTTATGATGAATGAAAATCTATGAGATATAAAAAGAAAATCATTAACGTTTTGGTTTTCAATTTTTTTTTCCTACTTGACCAAATTTCATTGAATCTGAGGGAAGAAAAAAGTAATTTTTCATCCAAACACCCTATAAACGAGGGGATAAAATGAACGTCAACAGCAGGGTTCGAACCTGCGCGGGCGAAGCCCAACAGATTTCAAGTCTGTCTACTTAACCACTCGGACATATTGACTTACATGCCAGTACTGCTCGAAACTATGCCACTACCGCACGGGAGAATGTGACACATTTTAGTCGGTAGGGGACAAACGGAGGTGTACGCCACACAAGAGGCCAAGAGATGGGAGGAGGAGGAGGAGGATCAACACATGATGGCGGTGGCGGAGGAAAACACAACTAGTATTCATTCTTCATTAAAGTTAATAATTAGATTAAGTTTTGTGTGGGAATTTTTGTGCTGAACATAATGATGTGTGGCATTTTACTGCCAAGCACGCACGGAGGCATCATGCGATGTCATTGAGCTCAGTCGTTTTGACGATTCTTGTATACAATTACTCTTCTTTTTACCAAATCGACTTATGCATTCTTGATTATCTCTTGAGGACGTGGGCTATAACCCCACTAGTCTA
Organism: Papaver californicum; assembly: GCA_023531435.1. NCBI lineage: Eukaryota > Viridiplantae > Streptophyta > Magnoliopsida > Ranunculales > Papaveraceae > Papaver > Papaver californicum. The sequence continues at coordinate 392,998 of JAJJMC010029015.1, forward strand.
TACTTCTTATCACTAAAAATCCAATTAAAATAAAATAAAACAAAAACACCATTTAAATAAATTTTTCTAAACTACCTGTTATATTAATTCAACCCAACAAAAATAAAAATTAACCCACTTTTAAACTACCTTTTACATTAATTCAACTAAAAAAAAAAAATCAACCACATTTTTAAATTTTATTCTCTCTCACCACCAACACTAACAACACCAACTCACCACCACCAACCAACAACAACCATCATCATCCAGCAATACCACCACTACCAGCCACCAACTAACATCAGCACCAACCACCACCACCAACGAGCACCACCAACCAGCACCGCCATCACCCACCACCACCATCAACTAGCACCACTAACAACCACCAGGTCCACTACCAAAGAGCACCACCACCAGCAGAAACGAAAACCAGAACCAACACCCACCACCACCAACAACCAACACCACTTTCACCACCAATATCAACGAGCACCACTAATAACCACCAGGTTCATCACCAACGAGCACCACCACCAGCAACAACGAAAACCAGAACCAACACCAACCACCACCATCATCAAATTTGGTTTCAACATAAAATTGGCATTTCACAAACACAACTTATTCCAGATGAAAAAAAATGATGAAACCAAAAAAAGTTTCATCATCTATTTGGTTCCACCTAATTCCAGATGAAGAAAAATGATGAAACCAACAAAAGTTTCATCATTTATTTGGTTCCACCTTATTCCAGATGAAAAAAAATATGATGAAACCAAAAAAAGTTTCATCATTTATTTGGTTCCACCTTATTCCAGATGAAAAAAAAATATGATGAAACCAGAAAAAGTTTTATCATTTATTTGGTTCCACCTTATTCCAGATGAAAAAAAAAATATGAATAAACCAAAAAAAGTTTCATCATTTATTTGGTTCCACCTTATTCCAGATGAAAAAAAAATGATGAAACCAAAAAAAGTTTCATCATTGTTTTGGTTCTGACATTTCACCAACTCAATTTTTGTGTTGGTGAAATATGATGAAACCAAATTTGGTTTTATCATTTTTCTGACGTTTCACCAACAAAAAACCCTAATTTCGACAATGATGATGTATCATTATTTTTTGATGATGATTTTCGACGATGATGATCTGGAGGTGTTGGTGATGTTTGTAGAGGATAAAAGGAGGAAGAAGAGGTGTTGTTGGTGGTGGATCTGGACATGTAGTGGTGGAGGAGAAAAATAACGAGGAGGAAGCGATAGGGAAGGAGGAGGTGTTGTTGGTGGCGGATCTGGACATAGAAAGAGAAGGAGGTACTGGTGGTGTTGGTGGAGGAGACGGAGGTGATGTTAGTGGCAGATATGGGTGACAAAAATTATTATTGGAATATAAAAGTAAAAAAAAAAAAAAAAAAAGGTGTTAGTGAAGGAAACGAAGGTGTTGTTATGGCGGAGGAGCTACTGTTGCTGCTGGTGATGGTGGCGGAGGAGCTACTGTTGCTACTGGTGATGGTGGTGGGGAAGAAGAAGAAGAAGGGATGAGAGAGAACCCAATGAAGTGAGAAAGAAAGAAAGAAAGGGTAAGGATGACATTTTAAAAAGTGGTAAAAACTAAATTTAAAGAAAATGGGGTTTTTATTTTATTTTTAATTTAAATGGTTTTTATTTATAAAGGATAATATGAAAGGAGTTTTTGTATGGAAAATTTGGTCACCTAGTTTTTTTATACCATGTTATATTATCTCTTAACAGATGTTGTCTTACGAACATTGATAATTTGCTCTAGCACCACCAATTTCTCATAGACGATGTCTTACCAGCATCGAATACTCGGATACGATATTTCTTTCATTGATACCAACGAGCACTTCTGAACATTTCGAGTGATCACCCCAAGAGGTGAGATGTATACATAACAACCTTGTTGCGAATTCTATGGCTAAATTGTTCTCTCTTTATTGATAGATACCTCTATTTATATGTTCAGATCATTTTATTAATAAAATGGTAACCATGTATGGATCTAGAGGTTAACATAGATGATTTGTTCCCAAAATTATGCCATGTATCTTGCCATTAGTTATAGAAGTTAGGGTTGGAAAAATATTTTATAAAAAACAAATATCATCCTATATAAAGAAAGATTTTTTTTCTTCACAGGCATTCCATTTTAAAAATTCTTAACTTAAAAGCTAAGTTTTCATAACTTGGGTCTTAAATACCTAATTTTTAGGAACAAATTGACATAACATAAATTTTGACTAAAACTCAAATTCTTCACCACCAAACCAATCCAACACAAACTATTTCTAAAGATTTTTCTCTATCTAGAAAGTAATGTAATGTTTAGGTTCCAAACCTAGTAGGATCTAGAATATCTATATTTACCCCAATATATATATTGTGTATATTTTGGAGAGAGAAAATAGATCCGAAATATCTTAAGGTTTATCGTCTTCTTTTACATTTGAATTTTAGGGTTCTCTGTCTTCATCACCTGATCGAAAAAAATAGATATTAAATTCTGATTATTTGTCTATTTTTATATTTGAAACAATCCCCGAACTCAACTGTATAGTCCGGGATCGATTTGGATCAGAAAATATAAATCGGTCTTATTTTGACCACCGTTTCGAAGTACGTGCCGGCAACAAGACGTGACACATCGAAAGCTGTCAGAGTGTAAAACACAATTTCATCCTCACCAGAAAAGAGGTTCAGTTGGTTATCACAGTTATTAGTTTCTCACAGACAGAGATAGATGGTAGCGGCAACACCACCACCACAGCGACCACCGATGAGATCAATACACGGTGGTGGTAACGGCGGAGGCGTAGGCGGTGGTGGTGGAAACACAACCTTTGATCCAGGTTATGTAATTCCAGCGTCGTTTATGAATTCATTCAGAGTAATTTCTGTTGCTGAACGATTAGCTAAACTTGTTCGTTCTGGTACTCGTTTCGATCATCGTCAGTTCTTCAATCTCTGTGTTACCTTAGCCAGGTTCTCCCTCTAATTTTTTCCCCCAATTTAAGCAAAAACTCTACTGAAATTTGTAGGTTAATTTGAGATACTGTTTTGATAAATTTTGGTTTAAATTGCTATACTCAGAGGTATTGATTACGCGGTTGCGAATAATGAGATTCCGGCGAAAGCTCATGAGTTACCAACACTTTTTAGACAGGTGAGTTGTGTATTAGCGGCTTTATTCGTGCACACACATTGTACTGGTAGTATTAACACATTGTGAACATGCGCTGTGCCGGCTAGATTTACCAACATAAGAACGAGATGTTACTTCAAGCGGCGATTATGATGGTGATGATATCTGTTAAGGTAAATTTTTTTTTGTGTGGAAATCGTATATGAATGCAATTGTTAGACCCGACATTTCATATGCCGTTGGAGTATTAGGAAGACATCAGAGTAACCCAGGAATCGATCGTTGGAAGGCTGTGAAAAAAGTGGTGAGATACCTTAAGGGTACTAAGGATTACATGCTTATATATAAACGAACAAATAGTCTTGAAGTAGTAGGCTAAGTTCGTTTCTTGTTTTGAGACTACCTCACATGGTGTATGGCTGAAAGGTTTCATATCTGGGCTTAGAGTTGTTGACTCTATTAGCCGACTAATAAGAATGTATTGTGACAATTCAGTTGTTGTTTTATGGCTAAGAATAATAAGAGTGGAAGTCGAAGTAAACACATCGACATAAAGTATCTAGCCGTAAAAGTACGTGTACAGGAAAAGAAAGTGATCATTGAACACATTAGCACTGAATTGATAATAGCTGGTCCCTTGACTAAAGGCATCATGTTAAAGGATTCAAGGATCATGTAGTAATGATGGGACTTGGTCCCATTATGTAGTACATTATTTATGTTTTTTCTGACGCTTTCATTTAGTTGGATTATTTCTCATTTGGAATTATATATGTACTTACTTTAGTTATTTTGTTGAAAAATATCATTATAGTTTGACCTTAGAGTAAACATATGGTTTACTCATTAAGTTAAGTATGAGTGGTGAAAGACTAAATATGTTGTGATACATGAAAAATTAATTTTTGCTCTTAAAGAGGATTAGTCGCCATGATCCGTATATGGAGTCTCTCGTGAAATGGATCAAGTGGAAGAATGTTAGACTTTTTCCGCCTAAAATTAAGGGAAAAAAAATATGTGATCCATTTGCTGGGAAGTTACAACTGATCAAGGTAACCTCCACTATTCTCTCTCACCTTTGGAAAACCACCCACTATATCTATCAGGTAACTACTCTATGATGGCTAGAGTCAGTATATGGAAAGATAGAAAAAGAAATTAGAATTAAGGTCACCAAATTTATTCTCATACCTGTATACACCATCTAAAATTGAGAAGGAGGGTTTCGAACCAAAATTCATATCAACCGGAAATTAGGGCAAACTTAAAGGATTAAGCTTTCAAATTGCAATGGCTGGAGGTATTTATAATTGATCTCTTTTGCTTTCGCTTTTAGTTACTGTATGCTCATATTAGGATTAGAATATACATGAAGATAAATATAGGTTTTACACGTAATTGTTAGATAACAAAGGTACTGAACTTAATAATATGGCATTGGACAATTGTGCCAATCCCTTCCAAGCACACTAATTTCATGCATTATGCCTCTGTGGGAGTTGAGTGCGTTAATTGTTGTGTCATGTCATTGTTCACTGTTTACCATATTCTGCTTGTTCTCATTAATGTGGACGATGTGAATTATTTTATGAAGTGGATGAAATATGGTCTCAGAACAGTTTATTAGTATTCTTCTCTTGACTTGGGGTAGTTACTGATATTGGTACTTCCACAAGGTAAAACCCGGCTTCGTGAATCAATACTATCAGTGGCGACTTTCTTACTTATTATAGATGTTACTATATCCCATGGTCCATGAAAAAAATTCTTTGTTTAGTAATGGACCAATTGTAGTTATGTCATATGTTCTGAATGTCATGTTTATCTTATATCTTATTCACATTTTGTTCAGAGTGCGTGTAAGAGTGGATGGTTCATGGCCAGTGATGTAGATATGCTTCTTTGTCGCACGAACGAGGTTTGATAATTATCTTAATCTTTGCCGCTTAACATACCAGTGACAAAACTTTTCATTTTTTTAGCAAGTAGTAAACCCTGAGTTTGGTTGCACATCATTCTAATACATTTCTCTAGATTTTGGGAAAATCTGGCATTGGGGGATCTTGACCCACCTTTCTATCCTCTGAGTGAATGTGTTTGTTACTTCCAAATTGTGACTTTGGATTAAAAGATTTCCCTAACGATGTTACTTATGAATAATTAGTTAGGTATGAGCTTTTGCAATACAGCAGATGTTGTCACACAACCGGACTATCCTCCACCAGTAGTTTCAAAAATTTTAGACAGGTATGAAGCTTCATAACACATCCTTTAAAGCTGTTGTAATAAGTAAATATTTGTCTGCTTCATTGTTTTTCATGATGTTGTGGATTCTTTTTAGTTGTATGGATCTGCTAACGAAAGTTTACTTCGTTCATATAAGCATATAGCTCTTAAGCAACGCTCTCGCATCATTTCGTTAGTTATATGACAGCTCTGCAAGTGCCAGATAGTTGTTTTTGTGTCTTCAGAGTTCCTATGTCCAGTTTGAACCTTCCATGGAATAGTGTCTTAGAGGGTATTTGTTTTAATAGGAGTTGATTGATGATTATTGCACGCTTTATTTTGGTACGCAGATTCTATCCTTGGATGAAGATGACCCACATATTTGCTTATCTTGAAGTCAAGGTGTGTAGATACATTTTTCCTGATGATTTCAAAATAGCTGGTATATTACTTTGTTAAGAGATCCTTTTTCTGTTTTAAAGGTGAATAAGTGAAGTTTTTCCGTTTAGACATGTTCTCTTCCATATCCCTTTTATAGAAATTAACATTCTTATATGGTGTTCTGGAACCCTCCCTTCTTTTCATGTAGCCTGGATTTGGGGCTTATTTGCTTGATTTCCATGTCATGAAGAATATAGCAACTGCACGGGAGAAGATTGTAAGTATCTCTTTAGGAAAATTTGTCTCAGTATTACCTCACTAGCTTATTTGGTTCCTAGAAACAATTTTCCGGTCAAATTGGTTAATCTACTCAATTGCCTGACAAAGCCAGAAGTATAAATGAAAATGCCATGTAAAGTTTAGCGAACAAAACCAGATTATATGAAAGTCATTACCCACTGTTTACTGTATTAGCCTTTTTTCTTTTTTTATAACAGCTCAATTATTGCTGGTTGTGCAGCGATTATTTGTTGCTCAAATGGATAACATTGACACATCGTCTTGCCTTATAACCCCCCAACGAGCAAAGTACTCTCCACTTACTCCCTTCTTCTTTCAATTCTTCTTTATTTTTTTTAAATTTCCTGATCAACTCTATTCGTTTCTGATTATCTCTTTCTTGCTTTTGCAGTTTCTTGTTAAATGGAAAGGGGATAGAAAGAAGGATCAACAATTCAATGGTTAGTTTTATACTTGATGATATCTTTCGGGATAAAGCTCGTTTATGCAATTTTTCCTTCGTAACATTGGATGCCAATGTGGCAAAGGCTTATCTACTATTTCTTTGCAAAGGCTTATTTACTATTTCTTTGACCAGGATAATGGGCCACAATTCCCAACAAATGTGACTGCAATGGTTAAATTTGGAACGAACCTCCTACAGGCTGTTGGGCACTTCAATGGTCTCTCTCTCTCTGAAATATGTAGTCAGATATAATGGTGCTGTTCACATACAGATATGTAACTGTTAAATCTTTTTTTACAGGTAATTACGCTATAATCATTGCTTTTACAAGTGAGGTGCCATCTCTTGGTCTTCCAGATCTACAAAATTATGCGTGTTCTCTTTCTTCTGCGCACGACTTAGGTATGGAAAATGAGGATGCGATGCTGTACTGTTCTAATTAGTTTTAAATGAATAGTAGCCATAACCTGTTACTCTTACATTTGTCAGATTCTGAGATAATTGAAGGTGCATCACGGATCTCACTTAATTGTCCTATAAGGTCAGCTATGGGATCCTTCGCTATAAGTTTTGTAGCTTTGGTGCTTCATACTTTTGGTTTCTTTTCTTATTACTATTTTGCTTAATCAGACAAAGTATTGGACTCCAGTCTCTCCTTTTCCTCATCCATATTTATCTGATTGTATCGATCTTTCTCTCTTATCAATTTTAACAGCTTCCGACGTTTGACAACTCCAGTGAAGGGGCAACTATGCAAACACCATCAGGTGAAACATTGCATAATAATCTGTGCGCCTCTGTCTTTGTTATATTTTCGTGTCTTTGATTTAACTTAGCTGTTTTTTATCACGCTAGTGCTTCGATTATGCAAACTATATTAAGATTAACTCGAGAAGACCGTCTTGGCGCTGCCCTCAGTGCAATCAGTCAGTTAGCTTCACAGACTTACGGATCGATCAGCATATGGTTGAAGTAAGCTTCTCTCTGCTCACATTTATTGAAGTGATTATTCCATTTGAATAATCTCATTTGAGTATGTTCCTTTGTATATAGGCATTAAAAGAGGTAGGCGACAATGTTGCAGATGTGATGATCTCAGCAGATGGATCGTGGCAACCTATCAGGGAAACTGATGATTATCTGAATAAACAAGATAAAACTTTAGGAAATGAACGAGATGAGTCCAGCCAATGTGCTCCTGTACGATTCTCAGCGTATGCCGCAGATGTTGTGGATCTCACCTTGGAAGGAACTTACGAGAATAATGCAATGGATACTTGTGAAACTGAAGATGTCAAGCCTTCGCAAGGTTCTGCTCATGGTAATGCAGAAATGGAATTCGGTATTACGGGGATCCAGAATGAAGATTCTTTCTGGTCAGGAATTCAGTTTCCAAATTTCTCTGCCTCTAATGAACCAGTGATACCAAATACTAGATCCAATCCCCCTTTGGTGGAACCCATGTCTGACCCATTTTCAACTGATAATATGTCGACTCCCGTGTTAACTGATGCTGTTACTCCTACGCATAATCGAGATCTGGGGGGTGTGCATTGGACCTCTCAACCTACAAATTCACTAATGCACAACTACTCAGTACCTGATGATTTGTTACTACATCGATCAGGCTCATCAGACTATGGGGATTTAACGATTAATGGTGATGCTGGAAGACAAATTCCGAGACATATTACCAGAACCCCAGTAGCAATTCAGGCACTTCCCGCCCAGCCTCTAGTTCCGGTTTCTCGTCAACGCACGCGACCAAGTTTGGAGTACCCTATGTCAAATGGTGCCGAGGATGGTGGTGCAACAGAAACCCAGCAGCAACAGTTTTCTAGGTCAAATATGGATGCAAATTTCACTTCAGAGATGTTATCTCAACCTTTCCCGCGCTTTCAACCGGTGACACAGGTTTGAGTACTACCTACTGAAAGGAGAATATCCTATATGAGAATTCATTTAACCCTTTTCCAATCGGTGATATTCACACTTCCAGTTTCTTAACTGTTGCTCTCTCCCTTATTGCTTATCTAGCAGAACCGGGGTCCCCCACCAAGCTTTCCTAGTCAGCCACCGGCTCAAAAGATTGTCGGTCTGCCTGCTCCAAGCCGAGTTCCAGGAGTTTCAGGTTCTTACAGGAGTTATGTCAGGACACCGTCGAACCAGCCAAGTCCAGCCCTTCAACACTCTCAGCCTTCTCCAGGCACAAGAGTCTCCCAAATGGCCAGCCAACCTATAATGGCTAGACCACCCCCTCATTTATCCCATATGCAAAATCGGCAAGGAGGATCACAATCTAACGTGGCTTCACCACCAGGAGGCCAACATTCTCGTATGATGTCTCAGCAGCCTGCCCAGGCAGCAAGATCTCTGCCTGTTGTACCAGTTCAACTTCAGCCTAGAAGAGTATCATCTTCTCTAATGGTTGGTGATGGACATAGAGCTTTAATTGGAGAACAAAGAGGAGGAAATGTGGAAGCAGGAAATCCAACGTTTCCTAGAGTTAATAATTTGCCAGAAGTGACCCCGGAGAAGAACTGGCGGCCTCCAGGAAGAATGAGGGGAAGCTTATCTGGTCGGGCATTTTCTGATGCTCTTAGCCAGAACATAATATTACCATCCCAGATAACATCTCCATCCGCCATCCGGGATCCATCACTAAATCTGTTCTCAAGTCCTAGTGGCAGTGGTGGTTCATCTCAACGTCCCTTAGTGATGCTTCAATCATTATATACTGTCTCAACAGCTAGCGCCACCGCGACAACTGGTTCATCTCAACTTCCCTTAGCGATGCCTCCACCAGTAAATACTGTCTCAACACCTAGCACCACTGGTAATTCATCTCAACTTCCCTTAGCAATGCCTCCACTAGTGAATACTGTCTCAACACCAAGCGCCACTGGGGGTTCATCTCAACATCCCTCGGCAAATACAATCTCAACACCTAGCGTCAATGGTGGTTCATCTCAAAATCACTTGGCAATGCCTCCACCAGTAAATACAATCTCAACACCTAGCGCCAGTGGTGGCTCTTCTCAACTTCCCCTGGCAATGCCTCAACCAGCAAATACAATCTCAACACCTAGCACCAATGGTGGTCCATCTCAACATCACTCGGCGATGCCTCCACCAGTAGATACAATCTCAACACCTAACGACAGTGGTGGTTCATCTCAACTTCCCTTGACGATGCCTCCACCAGTAAATACAGTCTCGACACCTAGTGCCGGTGGTGGTTCATCTCATCTGCCCTTGCACATCGTGAACAATTCTGACAATCAGTTACAAACTTTGCCAGGTCAAATGGCGCAATTAGATGTAGATTTGCTCCACTGAACCTCAAAGTTTGTGGAATGGTGACAACAGCAACAAGGATTCACCACTTAATGGTGTGTAGGCGACCTGAGGAATCATTTTCTTACAATTGATATTTATTCAGTTCTTGGGGTCCCCTTATAGCCATATGGATGTATGATTTGGTTTTGGCTTTTTTCTTTTCTTTTTTCCTTTTTGTTATTAAATGTCGATATGTAAGGTTTGTAATGCTTGTGAATTCCTAGTTTTAACTTGTAAAATGTCTTCATTTTCCCATCAGATTGGCATGGAACAAGTCCAAAACTTGCATTTCTCAAGTCAGGTTTAGGGATGAACCAAAGGCGTCAAAATGTATTCAATTAATCAATAATCTTTATTACATTCTTTAATGACTAGAAAAGGTTCAGTTTGGATAGAAGCTGAAGGGCCCTAATGGTGGCAGGGAAAACTAACCAATTTACCCGGCTGCATAGGACTTGGCCTTACTAATGGGTGTACGTTTCTCTGGTTACTATTTTTCCAACAGCCAAATTTAATGTCAAGGCTAAATGATATATATCTATATATATATATAATTAAACCAACTTGGAGTCGTAAGATCATCATAATTCAATTTCTCGACTTAGGAAATAACAACTTTGGAGGTAGTGTACCAACTGGTCTTGGTTTACTTCTTCGCCTAGAGATCCTTTCTTTAAGCTCAAACAAATTCCAAAAAATATTATATATTCTTCGAACATCCAAATAGTATTAGATTTATCACAGAACAATCTTTCTGGTCTTATTCCTAATAAATTAGGAAACTTGAGTAGATTGATAAATAATATTTCTGGTGGGGTACCAAAATGATGGTCTGGGTTCAATCAAATTGAAGTATCTCAGCTTCAGGTTGTATTCCAACTGGTTTTGGTTCCTTCAGAAATCTTGAAATCCTTTCTTTGAGGTCAAGTAGGCTTAATGGGTCGATACCTGAAGATATTATTAATTCGTAAAAACTTAGAATATAAGACTTATCTTCAAACAATTTCTCGGGTCATATTCCAAAAAAACTAGGAAACTTGGGGTGGATTAATTATAAGGAATACTAATCGGCTGGAGGATTATTTTTGAACCTTTAAGTGGGGAACACTTTTATAAATTGGAGGATATTCACGGTTAGGTGGGTTAGATTTTGATTCAAGAGGTATTTTTTCTAATCATGAAATATCCGTACTGCCTTTACACTAATAAAAAAAGAGAAATTTTGTGTTTGGGTCGTAGGTTTTGGTATGGTAGAGTGTTTGGGTCGTAAATTTGTCCAATGATGTGTTTGGGTCGTAAGACCGTCAGTCAACACGGTCAAACTAACCGACCGTTAGTCCAAAAAATTACAAGTTTGCCATTCCGTCAAAGCACTCATAAATAGCCGTTTTTTTGTCAAAAATTCGGCAAAAGGCCGGTAAAAATTCGGCAAAAATTCTCTGTATCATTTTCTCCGTTCAAAAAATTGGCGAAAAAAACGTCAAAAATTCGTCAAAAAAACGTCAAAAATTCTCTGCATCATTTGCTTATTACGGTTTTTTTTTTTTTTTTTTAAACAAATTTGTGTTAAATATTTACTTGAACCATTGCATTCACCACCATAACAAGAAAACTTAACAAAAAACAAATTGGCATCACAACAAAATAAGATTTTTAAGGATTTAAACAAGTTATACAATTGTAGAGTAGAGTATTTGGTTTGACAAGACAAAAAACAAAGTTAAAAACTAATACCATTTAACCCCAAAAGTAGAATTGTTGGTTTTCTTTAGCTGTGGCTGGTCTTGATTGTGCCCCAAAAGGGAAGCAGGCCTTGTTGATGTAGTAGGCTGTTGTGTGATTGTAGATGCCTGAGATGATGCCTGAGATGATTGAGATGCAGTAGCACTATGAGTACCACATAATGCATTATCTTTGAAGCAACCCATTATCTTTGAAGCAACCCATCTTGCATTAGCCATAGGATTTTTCAAACCTGTATACAAACAACAAACATCAAGATTTTAATAAGCACAACATAATGAGACACAAAATAAGGAGACATGAAAAAAGAGCACACACCTTTAGGTTTACAACTATGTTTCAACTCTCCAGATTTGCACCTAAATGTGATCTTATCAAAGGTTGGATAACAGTTAACTCTCCAAGTACATCCTTCCGCTGCACATCTCCATTCTTGCCTTTTTTCAGTATTCATTATCTTTTTAACACTAAAATGCCTCTTAATTGCTAACTCTCTCAAGTACTTCCTACAATGAATAAATGTTGGCCATTCCATGCCAATATATAACTGATCTGTGGGAGAATTTGCAACACTAAACTCATCATCCTCATCTTCATTTTCATACAGATTTTGGGTGTTTTTAATGAACTCACCATGATCAATTTCTTCATGTCTACAAACCTCAGCTTCATCACTATACAAAACTAGTTGTTGATTAATGTTATCCACTTCATTGTCAGCATCAGTAGGTACATCATCCCCTTCATCACTCTCACTTCCTGTGTAATATGAGCTTTCTTCATCACAATTCTCAAGATTAAGGTTCCTTACTCTTGGAATGTAGTCTTCATCTTCAGAACTACACCCATCATTCACCAACCTGTTTACAAACAAATGATTTCATTCAAATCATAAATCAATCACAATCATAGAAGCAAGATCAAAGTATGGCTTTAAAAACTCTACTACCCATTGTTAAAACCCTAAAAACCAAACATA
>JAJJMC010029015.1:407915-454946 GCA_023531435.1 Papaver californicum
ATTTGATGAGGTAACCTGATAGTCACGATTCATTCAATCTCAAACTATGTATGTGTGTTTGAATTTAAAACGAGTAATTGAATGATGAAATGCAGGGATTAGTTCATACTTGCATCTTCTTTTTGATTTTGTAGGGCGCTAATTCAGGATTAAGAAATGTTCATGCGATATTAGGAAGTGGGATCATGGCCTTATTTCTTATACACGCTGCACTTGGTCTTCAACTAGGCCTTAGTTACTGAGCCTGAGCTGCTTCATTTTGTCTTTCCAAGTCCCAAAATTATGATGAGCTTAATCAAGAGGTGTCTGAGTGTAACTCTACTCGAACAATAAAGAACTCCGTTGCAATTTTGCTTAAAAATCTGTATTCTACTGCTGTATGAAGAAATAAAGAGACATCTACTGTTTTAAAGTGGGGTATTCGAACAAGTTAAACTTTGTTTCAGCTTTTTTTTCTTCTGAACCTGGAAATACAAGATGAAACTCTGATTATGCCTCAAGGATTTTGCCAAAACTTTGTTTCAGCTTCTTTTCAGTTTCCTCTCGAATGATTGCAAATTTGGCCTTATGGCATCTGAACCTGGAAATACAAGATAAATCTGCAATTATGCCATAAGGATTTGGCCGGAGAAGATCAGTACCAAATTATATCATCAAATGGGACATGCCAAGAGACCAAATGCCCAATGCCCAATGGAAACTAACATTGAATGTCTGCTCTTTTGTGGGAGCAGCAGAGTTCATGATTCACTACAATTGGACCCAATTCCCAATGGAGAACTGGCACACCCATTCCAGGGTCTGAAATTCCCAAAGGATAATGAAGGTCAATTTTAGCTTAAGCTTGAATAGTCATGAGTCTCATGATCGTATGCCCAGTGCAGCCATTCCAGGGTCTGAAACTACCAATGGGAAATGAAGGTCAATATTATCTTAAGCTTGAATAGTCATGACCATATGCCCAAGGCAAAAGTGCCACAACCATTCCAGGGTCTGAAACTACCAAGGGGAATGAAGGTCAATATTAGCTTGAGCTTGAATAGTCATGACACAAAAAGATCGATACAAGTGCTATTAACAGAAACCCAATTTCAGTCCAATACTTCCAATAAACCTTGTCAAGTCAAGACCACAAACCTTAACAAAAACACTAATAAGACACAAGATACCTAAGAGTAAGGTTAAATGACCAAAAATTAAACGATAGATACAAGTAAAAAACTGAGACGAATCCAATCATGTGCTGCAGTTATCACACTCTTTAGGATTCCCATTTCTTCAGTTCCATACCAGTTGGAGGACTTGTTTCCACCTTCTTGGCACCCACTTCTTTCCAGTTAGTAGACAGAACTGTCCCGTTTGACTCCAACTGTAAAAACATAATACACTTAGCATTGAACTCGTACGCAGAAAATAAGGTAACTATTTTAAAACGTAGAACAGGGAACAAACGTGTCAACAGCCAAATTACATCACGAAATAAAGCAAAAAGGCACGAATCAAACTTACAAAAGATTTTCTCATGGCTCGCTTGGTGTCATCATCAGCGTCTCGGTATATGTCAGAGAAGAGCTTGTTCAAAGCTGCATCACCTTCTAGCTTCTCTTCTTTCTCCTGAAAGATAGATTCGATGATGCATAATTCAGCAGTTGATAGAAAAAGAAAAGATTCGTTAAAATGAAATGTAGCCATTGGCATTGGCCTTCCATTAAGAGCAAACTGCAATATCAACTATACAAAAAGCTCCAATACAAAAACTAAAACCATACCTCTTTCTTTACTTCTGCCTCTAGCTTATCCCAATCAACAGGTCTCAACTTTGATTTGGAGGATGGGTATGAAGGTATTGATTGACTCGCTGCATGCACAATAAGACAATTTAGGAGGTAAATACTTCATAATTATATCCCTTGTTAGAAATACATGAAATTTTGAAGAAAAAAAAAACGATAATTCGAGGTAAAGCATGTATCATATTGTGAGATGATATAACCAAACCAATGTAATTATCTAATATAGTAATATTCCTAAATCCAACCAAGAGTTCCTCTCACAGCTGGCATTGTTTTGTAAATCTTGTCACTGAACTTTGATGTGTGGCCAAACGATTCAATAAGGATGTTTATATTAGCAAACGCAATCTCTTACCTGATGGTGCGTTCAATTTCTGTTGAACTGTATTTTCCCTGGTAAATTCAAGAGATGTCCAGTTGATTGCTTCAGCTTTAGCAAGACGCATTTCAATTTTTGTCGACATAACTTCATATCTGCAAATCTCAGGCTTTATCTGCATGCCCAAACATATAACCAAAAATTAAATGAATTGGAAATCCAAAACAACAACTAGAAAATGGGTGAAGTACACCAGCATTCTGATAAACCATACACAGATGCTTGGTGAAAGACAAGTTGACAAATTATTATCGTGTAGTTATTCAGATTCCGTTCTCTATCAAAGGAAACTCCAAAACTCGCCAATACCTTTCCATATAAGCGTGGTTGAAAAATAAATTCATCTTGCCCAGGGATGCTAATGGTAACACTTAGCTGCAAAGGAAAAAGAAGGATGATTTTAGCAATTAATTTACCCCTGCAACAAATTTTTCTCATTAACTATCAACGCCCATTACAAAGTAAATGCATGCAAAATTAGAAACCACGGTATGCATCACATAGATAAAGACATACTATTTGTTCACCAAAATCGACAGTAACATGTTGAGCTGGTACACCCTTTGCAAATATGGTCACAACCACTTCCTCTGGTTTCTGGTAGTATCCATGTCTGCACAATCACCACCGACAACGTAAATAAAAAAGAAACATAATAGCAGATTGCTTCAAGTTTACTTTTGTCCAAACAAAGTCAAATGTTTTTCTAACTACCTGTACTTTGGAGTAGGTGGCGGTGGTGCTACTACTGGCTCCTGAACAATTACAGGCGCTACTTCTGATGAACTGGGTACTGCGGGAGCAGGTGCATTTGTAGGTGGAACATTCTGGCTAAATTGATTTGAAAGTTGAGCAACTTCCTCTGAACAACAACAACAAAATAAGGTAAATGGATGCACAAAATAACAAAAAAATGCTTCACAAAAAGGATGGATATGAGATAACCTCAACTCCTGAACATATAATCAATGAGAACCCAAGTAATTGGCCAATTTTTCTACATTTTTGGTACTTCCACCATGTAGTACACAACTCTTTATGTCATAACAACTGCGTGAACGAAGTTGAATAAAATAAAAGCACCGACCTGCAATTTTCTCATCACATTCTTTGATCATATTGGTGAATCTTGCATCACCAGGAGACAAGGCAGCACCTCCTTCTAGGGCTGCTTTAGCAGTTTGGTACTCCTCTAGCTTAAAACATGCGGTTCTGCAGATGGAAACAGAAAGTTACAATGATATCAAAATCTAAGAGTAAAATTATCAAGAAAAATGTGTAAATATATTTCCAAGAAAACAGTTACACCAGGAAGTTTAGCATCCAAGTAAGAACAGTAAAGTACCATTGCAAGACAAACCTACAATGAAACTCATGTAAGTCCTGGACCAGTAATTATCAATTAGAAAAATGCTAGCACTGTGAGTAACCTATTAGGAGTAATGATTCACATCATAACAGTACTATGGACTCGCAAAGCTTCATATAGTAAAACATAATTCACAAAATTCACCAAACTTAAACCATTAAAGAACCAAGTGACTTAAAGACCATGGAGCTACATCAGCAGCACTACTATCTCTAACACGGCAACCAAATTGGTGAAATAGAAACACAACACATGACAAACAGAAGTTGTATGTAGTACATACAAGTACAAAGAAAAGTATAAAAGAGTAAGTTTCTTACCCTTTGCGCAAGTATGCTTTAGCCATCGATGGATCCAACAATAGCGCTTTGTTTGAGTCAGCAACAGCTTCTGCTCAAGACATTACAAGTAGTTTAGAAAAGTATAACCTACCTATCGTAGACTACATCATTACCAAACTTTAAACCACAATCCTCTTAATCTAAGATGCTCAAACACAACATCAAACACAAGTAAGCAACGTCACTGATCATAAAATATCCATCTACCCAAACAACAAGTTCAATAAACTTTATTCCTATATAAACCATCCAACAAATTATGTCAACTTTTCAATTTTAATGGTAAATCCCATGCAATTAAAAGTAAGTTCCATCTAGTAGTAATCCAAAGGTACTCAACAATAGTATTTCGGAATTAAACCATTCTTCAGAATAATTTTCTTAATCTTTAGACAGCCATATGTCATTATCAAGCCTTGAAGTACATTCATCTTAAACTTGCCACTCAATCTAACGTACTCAACACAATGTCAAACTCATAGAAGCAACATAATTACTCACACAACACACATCTACACAATCAATTACCAAACCCAAAATCTCACTTAGGCAATTCATCAAACATCTCACCTACAACAGTTCAAATATAACAAACTTCAAGAGAAAATATAACTTCAAGAATTCAATATAACATACTGCATGTATCTATCACCAAAAATCACCAAAAATCCCTAAGAAAAACAACTAAAATCGAAGTCTAATTCATATGGATAAGGGAGTTGAATAAACAAACCAGTAAAATTCTCAAGTTTGATATTAGCTTGAGCACGATCAGCAAAGAGATCTGGGTTTTGAGGATCCATAGTAATAGCTTGAGTATAAAGATCAATAGCTAATTCAAAATTATCATCAACGAAAGCTTCTTTTGCACTTCTTTCAAGATCATGAGGTGCCATTACAACTTTTGATAAAAGCAAAGACAGAAAAATCTAAGATAACCCCAGAAACAGAAATTGAAAATAAAGTGAGATGAAGAAAGAAAGATTAAAACTTGCTACTTATAATAACACTAGATTTGCAGAAGTAAAAAGGTTTCCCCCTTCTTATATTTATCTGAAGTCGTGTTCTGTTCTCGTTGACATAAAGTCTATGAAGCTTCTGGATGATCGTAAGTTACCAACTAGGAAAGGGTCTGTTTGGTGGTTAAATATAAAAATATTATAAGGGCTACCAAGAATTTGGATGTGCCAAAATAAAGTTGGGGGCCTTGGTTGTGCACACGATTCTATCAGTGGATTAGAGAATTGAGACAGTTTAGTTAAGAAAAATATTTTGTTTGGCGTTTGCTTCATAAATAATACATTTTAAAAAAAAGAAGAAATATTTGTCTATTTTTAGAGTTAAATAAAAAGATGATAATATCTCGTTTCCAGAAACAGAAAAAAAATATATGGTAAAAAATTCAATAAATTGGATAGAAAGTTTTATTTTTTGAAGCATAAAGAATAGTAAGATGGATTTTTATCATTTTAATTTATGATATTATAAGATAATTTTTCAGTAAAATTATTAGATTGTTACATATTAATATCTATGATTTGAATCTAAAATTTAAATTTATCATCTTTGTAATTTCATATGACTGTGATCTAGTTTTCCCTCAGTTGTAGAGTTTTTTACCTACGTTTTCTTCTTGGATGATGCTTAATAAGTGCTTTTAGTGGTATCAGCGGAAAAAAAGAAGTGTCCAATGGAGGCATATGGCACTTGCTCTTGTGGTCAAGGTTTGCAAATCTGTAGCACCAAACGGGCCTTTGTTTAAAGAAGAAAAAAATATTGCTGTGGAGGCTTTGGAAGGTAGGGAATCCTCTCCGGAAAAGATTCCGTAACGGATAAGTTTGTGATTGTTCGTCTATTTTTAACGTGGGTCAAAAACTGTTATCAAATGATTCGTGTAATTTAAGAAGGTCATCAAACGTGGGTGTACAAAAAGTCTGCTACCTTTATAACCGATTAATTTCAAAAATTCATGACTCACGAATGTTCTAGACATGTTCTACGTTTAGTAATATAACATATTTTGGCTTTCATGTACAAGTTTTAGTAATCACCCCACATCTGATCACATTCCATTGTTGTTGGAGTCATTTGAAGAAGGGTGGATCCATACATGTTTGAATGTATATGGCTTTTAATTCTTGATTTTACAGAGAAAGACGAAAAGTGATGGGGTTAATTTTACTAGCCACTTCCTCTAACTGGAAAATTAAGCTCTTGGTCGCTTCGACGTCTCTAGCCGACGTGCGTTTATTTGTTTGCTTATAAAACTACGTATTCTCAACCCATTTTTATTTGAGGGAAGGTCGGCTAAACAGTGAATCGTGTCAAGCGTAGCTTTAAGTCATCGAATTTTTAGTTAAAACATCTAACACCTGCTTTTTATTGTCAGAAAACCCCAAGTTAGGGGCACCAAATGGGTCATCCACCGCATACCCTATTTTTTCTTATAGACACTAGATCTTCTTTATGAGAACCGAACTTTAGTATTTTAGTTGAGTAAACATACTTTAGGAACCTGTTTTATTGAGTAACTTTGTCTCTTTCACTTTAGCTCTCCCCCTTTTCTAGAGCATGAAAACAATCATAGTAAGTGAGGTGCACAGTACACGGTAGTATATAGTCGTCAAGAAGGGGTAAGTTTTTTTTGTTTCTCTACTGATAGTGCGTTCATATAAAACATTTATTAATGACTTCGTCGTTGATCTTGATGCAAGGCTTAGCGTTTAAACGAGAGAATGTGTTTATTCAGTTATTGGATTAAAGCATCGTTAACCTGAAAGGAGAAGGGTCGAAACTTCATAGTAAGCCAAGTCTTTTCTTCTGTCTGACGAGGGAATGGATGTCTCTAAGCTTTGGCACTTCTATATACTCTCATTTTATAGCAGACGTCCCTCCGATCTTAGGTCAGCAAGATGATAGACACATTTTTGTGTCTAAATTGTCTCAATTCTATATATTGCTAATGCTCATTTTTGTATTGATTGTGTCATTTTATGTGTGTGTATGTGCTTTCGGGAAATAAATATTTTTGGAAAAATTGGCTCGAAAAAGGTACGAAGGCGCACATAAAAATTACTAAAGGCACCCCCAGATTGGATAAGGGCACCCCAATGGTTAAAGGCACCCGCGCAGTGGATAGGCGCAGCCCAGCTTCTTCCCATTTTGAATTGAGAACTCGGCGGGAAGATTTCTCTTCCCAACTGCGTGAAATATAAACATGATTTGGATGAGATTTTGGTAGTTTTAAGACATGATTATCCTCTTACCATATATGTAGGAGTTGCGCAAGACTTGGAAATTCGAAAGAACAATATATTCTCGTGATTTGGTTTTCGTTATAAAAGGGAAAAAATATATATATACTCGATCTGATTTGTTGTATTAAGGGAGATTTTATCTTCTTAAGCATTCAACATCAAGATTCTCTTGTTTCAATCAGGAAACAATATCGCAGGAAAGATCGAGACTTAAATAAAAAAAATCACCAAGAAGAAATAATAAATGGAGAATCTATGAGACGTTTCTAACGAGATTTGGAAGGGGGATATTTTTTTAGTATAAATAGAGAAGTTGTAGAAGAGATTCGTGAGGTTGGGTCGAGCTCATGAGGCCAACAGAACGAAGAAAAATCACTCTAGAAAAATATTTGTTGTTGCTGATGAAGAACACAAAGAAAAAAACAAAAGGAAACGGTTCCTTCAACCACTCTGCCACGGTTTCTTCAACCATTTTGCAACGTTTATCTTTGTTTTGCAACATTTATCTTCAAGCTGCGTTGCAACAGTTAATCTGTAACATCCAGAAAACGTTGCAGATTCCCTGTTACATTATTTTTAGCTTCTTTTCATCTTCTTAACACTTTTTGAGCCATGTACCAATCTTTTGAGAGTGTTTTGAGCATGAAGGGCTAAACCCCTTTGCTGAGGCGACGGAGGAAGCCATTGTTTCAAGAAAAGTGGTATATTTCTATTTTAATTGATTTTTGTAATTTCTTTATGATTATTTGCTTTGATTAAAAATTGATTTAATGATTTTTATTAAGCAGTTGTGATTTCTTTTGATAGAGCATGCTTAGCCTAGGGTTGTTGATGTTTTATACTTTCGATTTCAATTGTTACTTTGAAAATCTACTTTTACACATATTAGAATCACTTTAAACGTAAAGAATTGCATGAATATTGATTAGACTGAATAACTTTAATTGGTTAATGGTGGAATCCTGAGTCTCAATGCTTTTTTCTATAATCTTGATACCAACTTTGTTTTGAGTTTCCTAGTTTAATTATTAGAATTTGAGTCTAAAAATCAAATCTTCACAAGTTCTGAAACAAACCCACTATTTCCACCATCTACAATCCATATCAATATTTGGAGCCGCCGACGCGGACTTGTCTTTAGGTTTAGAGTTTTAGATTTATTTTTAGGTTTTTATTTTTGTTTTTAGTATTATTTTTACTTTGTTATATTTTACGTATCTTTGGGTATTTATCTTTTTGCTACAGGTTTTGTTTTTTGGATTGAAAGGAAATTGAGCCAAAGATTTTTGTGATTAAAGACTTGGAGTTAAAGTTAAAGCTAAAAGAACGGAAAAGAAGACAAAGAATTTTATTTATAATTAAATGCTATTTTTATTTTTTATTTTATTTGTTTCTCTTTTTAGGAAATTACATTTGGATTTTTTTTATTATTTCTGTAATTTTTCTTTTATTTTTGGACACTTTTGGACCTTTTTTTTGGGTCTTTGGACATTATTATTATTTTTAAACCCTACGAAAGGGTAATTTAAATATAAACTGTAACAGGGAAGGACGACAATTACGATATTGTCTCAGCCCCTCGTGTTCGTAAGGAGTCGTTGGCCCGAGTCGACTACAACCGATCCATCCCCCGTCTGGTACGGGAGGTAATACTCGATCAACCCACGAGTCCCCTGCAAGTGGGTTTACCGTATTCCTTCGTATGCTTATATATTGACGGATTTATTTTCTAGTAAAGGGCAAGAACTGGCCATATAAGATAAGGACTCGGATTTCATCACCGTTTCCTTCTTGCCCGCCTTAGGAACACGTTACTTAACGTGAACCTAATCCTTAAAATTTGACTAGAAAGAAGACCGATAGGGTATCGAGCTTATTGGAAGGATTGTATTGGTTACTTTGTTAGCTCAACTCAAGGATCAGGATGATTATATTAAGTTGATTTGTGCCACCTTGTAACCCAAGGAAACGTTTGCCAAAGAGGTAGGATTATCGAAGCTCCATAAATCTTATCTTGCTTCTCTTCGGTCAACTTAATCTAATTCAGATCGGTTCAAGAGGTTTGCTAAAACTGTAACTAGTTGCCTTTTTGAAGAATAGAAGCTGGTCTAGAAACAATAAAAAGTGGATTCATCATGCTTTTTGTTAGCTAGACTAAATAAGTTTGCTTGGTCGAGTCAGCCTTGTTTGTGTTTGTTTAGAATTCCCTTCCAATTAGGAGTTATTTTATTGCATTCCCAGGCATCCTAAAACCTTGAGTGAACGTGCCTGGAGAAGAGTTTCTATTGGTCGTTTGATCAGTGACGAGAATAGAAACTATGTCTTTAAAATTGAGAATTTAGGAAACCCTTCTTTTGAGAGTCTGATTTTTGGAAACTTTAGTTTTGAGAATTTGTCTCTTAGTGAGGAAGTTATTCTTTGTTTTCCAACTGTGCTAGAAAGGGAAACTTTAAAAGATTTGGTGAATCCCACTAGGACTTCTCGCCCATCATGTATCAAGTTAGCTGCAACTCAAGCAAACTATAAGTTAAAACCTGGGACCTTACAAATGCTCCCAATATTCTTAGGAAAAGAAAATGAAAACCCCTACTTTCACATTAGGGAATTTGAAGAAATATGTAGTACCCTAAGAATTCACAACATGTCTTATGAAGCTTTGAAACTTAGGTTGTTTCCTTTTTCCCTGAGAGACAAGGCCAAATATTGGTTATAGAGTTTGCCATCTGAATCCATCGAAACATATGAACAACTTACCGCTGCCTTTTTATCTAAATTTTTCCCTAGGCACAAAGCATCATCTATTAGACATGAAATTTCCACATTTGTGCAGCAAGAGGGAGAATCTTTGTATATGTATTTGGAAAGGTTCAATGATTTATTGATACAATGTCTCCATCACGGTTTAGAAAAGGTTAGACTAGTCCAGATCTTTTATGAAGGACTAGATTATCCAACGACGACCATGGTCGAGTCATAGTGTACGGGGGGTTTTGATAGTAAAATTGTTGATGAAACAATGATATTTTTGAATGAAATTGCCGAAAAAACCCAGCAATTAGAATGTAGTAAGGAACCCCAGAGAAAATTTTTACTGATCAGAGGTAATGTCAATAGAATAAATGGAATTCTTGAATCATATGCCACAACTACAACTATAGCAAAAAGGTTAGAAGCCTTAGAATTGAGTCAATCTAGTTGTGGAATAGAGCCCAAGTCATTTTGGGAAGGACAGATCGTTGAAGAGTAAGCCCATGCTTTTTATAATAACATTAGATATGATAACCGTCAGAAGTTTGACACATATTCAGAAACCTATAACCTTGGTTGGGGAAACCATCCAAACCTTTCTTGGTCTAAGGGCCAAAATCAAGATCAGTCTAGTAACCCTCAGGTTCCCCCAAGTTTAGTTATACTAAGAATCCTTTTGGACCACCACAATTTCAGAGCCCTTCGGATAAGAAGATCATGAGTTTAGAAGAGTCTCTCACCATGTTAGCTCAGAAAAGTTTCAGCAATCGGTTGAACAAAGTATATAGGCTAATAATAGGATTACGCAGGAAAACAAACAGGCTATTTCCGATCTTCGAGTCCAGGTTAGTCAGATAAATGAGTCTTTGAGAGAAAAAGGTAAGTTTCCTAGTCAAAAACAACCCAACCCTAGAGGGGTTCATGAGTTATCTTCTGGTGAAAAATCATCAAATCATGCGAATTCAATTAAAACCCTTAGGAGTGGTAGAGTGGTAGACAATTAGGTAACCTTGTCCGATAGTGAACATGTTGTAGTTCACCCTTCTGAGCTTGTAGATGAAAAGACTGACAAAGTCTCTAAAGAGTCCAATGTGGTTCCCGTTAAGCCCTATTTTGTGCCCAGAGCACCATTCCCACAACTTCTAGTACCAACTAGGAAGGAATCCAACTTTAATGATATATTGGAGATTTTTAAGCAATCCAACATCAATCTTCCTTTATTAGATGCAATTAGGAAGATTCCTACTTATGCCAAGTTCCTTAAGGATTTTTGTACGTGAAAGTGAAAGTTTAGTGTACAGAAAAAAGCCTTTATAGCTAGTCATGTGAGTTCAATTATCCAGAACAACACAACTCCTAAGTACGAAGACCCAGGTTCCCTTATCATTTCTTGCACAATAGGTAATTACCGTGTAGAGAAAGCGTTACTTGACTTAGGAGCTAGTGTGAACTTACTTCCGTACCATGTGTACCTCCATCTAGGACTTGGTGACTTAAACCAGATAACACTTCAGTTAGCTGATAGGTCTGTGAAAATTCCTCGTGGTATTGTCGAGGATGTTCTTATTGAGGTCGATAGGTTTATTTATCCTGTGGATTTTCTTATCCTAGATACCCAACCTGTTCCTGACCCAGAAAACCAGATACCTATGATATTAGGTCGCCCGTTTTTAGCTACATCTAATGCGATCATTAACTGTCGAAATGGTATTATGAATTTATCTTTTGGTAATATGACTATTGAACTGAATATTTTCAATATTAGTAAGCAACCCCCTGAGCTAGATGACACGTGCATTGAAGACGCAGTAATACAGTGGGCCGATACCTAATCCTTATTAAAAACAAGACGGACAGAACCGGAAGCGCCCCTTGTTTCAAAGAGAAGAGGACGGGTTATTCACGGTGAACATGATAGGAACATTAGTTCAGGATTCATTACCAAACATCTTATCTGAAGATCCATTAGAGAGTTGTCTATCTCATTTCGGCTCAGATTTTGACGATGATAGCACCATTGATCAAGTAATACTCTGTTATAATAGATGGAAAGCTAAGTTCGAACCACTACCAGTTTCTAATTCTACCTTAACTTCTTCTTTATAAGAGCCTCATAAATTGAACCTCAAACCATTGTCAAATACTCTGAAATATGTGTTTTTAGGCCAACTGAGACTTTATCTGTAATTGTAACATCCGACTTGGATATTGATCAGGAAAGTAGTCTAGTGACCATACTTCAAGACAACAAGGAAGCTTTATGGTGGACCTTAGCATACATTAAGGGTATAAGTCTTACTGTTTGTATGCATCATATCCATTTAGAGAACGACACCAAACCTTCTAGGGAGATGCAACGTCGACTGAACCCTAACATGAAAGAAGTAGTTCGAGCTGAGGTGCTTAAGTTGTTAGATGCAGGTATTATCTATCCCATTTCAGACAATAAGTGGGTCAGCCCCGTTCAGGTTGTTCCCAAGAAATCAGGTATCAATGTAGTCCAGAATGAAAACAGTGAGTTAATCCCAACCCGAGTGACCATGGGGTGGCGTGTTTGTATTGACTATAGAAAATTGAACAAGGTCACAAGGAATGATCACTTTCCCATTCCTTTCATCAACCAAATGCTAGAGAGATTATCTGGACATAGTCATTATTGCTTGTTAGATGGCTACTCTGGTTATAATCAGATTGTTATTGCCCCAGAAGATCAAGAGAAAACTAATTTTACCTTCCCTTTTAGTACCTTTGCGTATAGACGCATGCCTTTCGGGTTGTGTAATATGCCCGTTACTTTTCAGCGCTGCATGATAAACATATTTTCTAAATGGTATAACGTTTTTAGAGGTTTTTATGGATGATTTTTCAGTGTTTGGTTCATCTTTTGATGAGTGCTTGCATCATTTAACATTAATGTTGACTAGATGTAAGGAAAAGAATTTAATGCTTAATTGGGAGAAATGTCATTTCATGGTTCGATCAGGAATTATTTTAGGGCATATCGTATCTTCTAAGGGTATAGAGGTAGACAAAGCCAAAGTTGACCTTATTAAGAATTTCCAGGTTCCAAAAACCGTAAGAGAATATAGGTCATTCTTAGGGCATACATGTTTTTATCGTCGATTCATTAAGGATTTTAGCTTGATTTCTAGGCCTCTTTGCAATTTGCTTGCAAAAGATGTTAAGTTTGTCTTTGATGATGCTTGTTTAAAGGATTTTAGAGAAGCTTAAAACTTTTACTCACTACCGCCCCCATAGTCCAGGCACCTAGATGGAACCTACCCTTTGAAATCATGTGTGATGCTTCAGATTATGCTATTGGTGTTGTGTTAGGTCAACGAGAAAACAAATTACTTTATGTGATTTACTATGCTACCAAAACTTTGAATGATTCCCAACTGAACTACACCACCACAGAGAAGGAATTTTTAGCCATTGTTTTTGCCTTAAACAAGTTTAGATCCTATCTCTTAGTTTCTAAGGTCATTGTCTTTACTGATCATGCTGCTTTGAAGTATCTTCTGTCCAAGAAGGATACTAAATCTAGATTGATTAGATGGATCCTTTTGTTACAAGAACTTTCTCTAGAAATTAGAGAAAAAAAGGGTGCAGAAAATGTAGTAGTATGCCACTTGTCTAGGCTTGTTTTTGATTCCCCTGATGATTCCCCTCCTGTGAGGGATAGTTTTCCTGATGAAAAACTTTTCCTTGTTTCCCGATCACCTTGGTATGTGAATATAGTAAACTATCTTGTTACTGGTTGAATGCCCCAACATTGGGGTAAACAAGATCGTTCTAGGTTTTTAGCCGAGGTTAATCATTTCTTTTGGGATGATCCTTATCTGTTTAAGTATTGTCCAGACCAGATTATTAGGAGATGTATACCTGAGAGTGACCAATGCAGTATTATTTTCTTTTATCATGATCATACTTGTGGGGGTCATTTTAGTACTAAGAAAACAACTAATAAGATATTGCAGTGTGGATTCTACTGTCCTTCGTTGTTTAAAGACACCCACCGTTATTGTGTTACTTGTGAGCGTTGCCATAAGTTAGGAACCATTTCCCGTATAAATATGATTCCTTTGAACCCTATTCTATTTATTGAGGTCTTTGATGTGTGGGGCATTGATTTCATGGGTCATTTTCCTAATTCTTTTGGTTATTTTTACATCCTTATCGCTGTAGACTATGTGTCTAAGTGGGTTGAGGCGGTTTCGTGTAGAACAAATGACCACAAGGTTGTGGTCCAGTTTTTGAATGATAACATATTTGCACGTTTTGGTACACCGTGAAATATAATTAGTCATGGAGGGTCACACTTTTGTAATCGACCATTTAGGCTTTTGATGAAGAAATATGGTATTACCCACAAAGTAGCTACCCCATATCACCCACAGACTAGTGGTCAGGTAGAGGTTTCCAATAGGGAGATTAAACATATCTTAGAGAAAACAGTTAATCCTAATCGGAAGGACTGGTCATTAAGGCTTACTGATGCCTTATGGGCTTACAGTTCATCGTTTAAGACCCATATTGGAATGTCACCTTATCGTCTAGTTTTTGGCAAGGCATGTCACCTTCCCGTCGAGATAGAGCATAGAGCATATTGGGCTGTAAAGCAACTTAATTTTTTTTTTGACAAGGCATGAGCTCACAGGAAGCTCCATCTCCATGAGTTGGACGAGATTCGTAGAGATGCATACGATAGTGCTAAGGAGTATAATAACAAAATGAAACTTGTGCATGATAGAAATATTTTAAGAAAGTCATTTTCTCCAGGTCAAAAAGTTCTTATGTATGATACCCCATTTGCATCTATTCCCCGGGAAGTTACGTTCTTGGTGGACGGGTCCTTTTATAATTCGCATTGTTTTTCCTCATGATGCTATTGAGATTGAGACACTGGATGGTAGTAGTTCTTCAAAGGTTAACGGTCAGAGATTGAAACCCTTTTTAGAGCCTTTTCCTGCAGGTGGTGTTGAGAAGGTCCCTCTGGAGGACCCTGCTTACCTTGATTAACCATCAAGGATGTTGTTGTACATTAGTAAGTTCTTGGTAGTTTTTTATTTTTTTTATTTTCTGTCTTATTCTCCAAAGAAGGATTATTATGCTTCACCCAGGTACTATCTTTCTGACTTACCTATTTCCTCTAGTTACCTATATTTTTGGTATTGCACTTTAATTTGAAACATTAAGGACAATATTAGGTTTAAGTTTGGGGGTAAGGGAGAAACTTTTATTTGAAATAATAAAACTCCAAACTTTAGAAACTTGTGAACAATTCAGGATGACACTAACCATTCTAGGTAGATGGAAACATATCTCTTATCTATAGGAATTGATGTGCCCATCTAAATGGTCTATTCATAGAAGGATGCAATCAGGTGTTAGAAATCACATGATAATCATTGAACAAGCATATCTCGGAGTCTATCTCGACCATATCACCTTTTGTTTTTATTTTTGCAAAATTTTTTGTTTCTCTAAGTGATTTGGTGGGGCACCAGTATCGAATTATTATCACCGCCAGAATGAAGTGGAGTGTTTGAGATCAAGCCCCATTATTGTATCATTTAGACTATTTTTCAAAAAAATAATAATCTAGTATTGACACTTTGATAGCAATATATGTATGTTCTCACTGTCTCCGTCGCCTAAGCAAGCGTGGAATGCAGGATCCCTGAGAACTATCATGTAAGATGCTGATAAGAAACATACGTTTGGATTCAAATTGATCAATCATGTTGTCAGTACATTTACTAATATAAAGATAATTGTTTTATTTTCTATAAATCGACCATTGTGGCCCTTGTATATACCTGCTGAGTCGATATTAGTATAAGGATTAAGACCAGTGGGAGCGTTTCTCAATCCATTAGAATTCATCCAGGCAGTGACCTTCAGACAGATATGGGAAACACCGTTCACCTTAGTCAACATGTGCACCATTCATTACTTCTATATCCATCTTCTAATTTATCCATGTGTTTGAATTTGATTGATTTCGAGCAATGTGAATGTTGATAATTTTTATCCAGTTTTGGATGTTCAATGATTATTTGAGTAGAGTTTTGCATTCTTATATGAATTCTAGTACGCTGAGTGCAAAATCGTGTACAACAATTGGATTCATACAGAGTCATGATTCTTATCGACGACGAATTTAGTAGGGCAACTAAATAACATGTTTAGTGTCTATCCTCAATTGTTGACAGGTAGCTAGAGTTTGGAGTAAATATTTTGTAGGTATATCTCTTGTAAACCCTCACGAGATAAAACTCGTCTACTAGGGACACCTAGGGGTTTAAAGGCTTGTTGCATACGCTAAGTGCAATCGCGATGCATGCGAAAGTGAGTTAGGATTTTTATTAGATTTGCTCAAGGACTAGCAAATAATATGTTTGGGGGTATTTGATAGACACATTTCTGTGTCTAATTTGTCTCAATTCTATATATTGCTAGTGCTCATTTTTGTACTAATTGTGTCATTTTATGTGGGTGTAGGTGCTTTCGGGAAATAAATATTTTTAGAAAAATTGGCTCGGAAAAGTGTATGAAGGCATCCGGAAAATTAGTAAAGTCATCCCCATATTGGATAAGGGCACCCCAGTGGTTAAAGGCACCTGCACAGTGGATAGGCGCACCCCACCTTCTTCTTTTTTTGAATTGAGAACTCGGCGGGAAAAGTTCTCTTCCCAACTGCGTGAAATATAAACATGATTTGGATGAGATTTTGGAAGTTTTAAGACATGATTATCCTCTTACCATATATGTAGGAGTTGTGCAAGACCTTGAAACTCGAAAGAATAATATATTCTCGTGATTTGGTTTCGTTATAAAAGAAAAAAAAAAATATATACTCGATCTTATTTGCTGTATTAAAATAAATTTTATCTTCTTAAGAATTCAACATCACGATTCTCTTGTTTCAATCAGGAAACAATATCGCAAGAAGGATCGAGACTTAAATAAAAAAATCACCGAGAAGAAATAATAAATGGAGAATCTGTGAGAGGTTTCTAACGAGATTTGGAAGGGAGGATATTGTTTTAGTATAAATAGAGAAGTTGTAGAAGAGATTCGGGAGGTTGGGTCGAGCTCAGGAGGCCAACAGAACGAAGAAAAATCACTCTAGGAAAAATTTTGCTGTTGCTGCTGAAGAAAAGGAAACGGTTCCTTCAACCACTCTGCCACGGGTTCTTCAACCGTTTTGCATCATTTATCTTCGCTTTGCAATATTTTTTTTCAAGCTGCGGTGCAACAGTTAATCTGTAACGTCCAGTAAACGTTGCAGATTCCATGTTATATTATTTTTAGCTTCTTTTCATCTTTTTAACACTTTTTGAGCCATGTACCAATCTTTTGAGAGTGTTTTGAGCATGAAGGATAAACCCCTTTGTTGAGGCGACGGAGGAAGCCATTGTTCCAAGAAAAGTGGTATATTTCTATTTTAATTGATTTTTATAATTTCTTTTATGATTATTTGCTTTGATTAAAAATTGATTTAATGATTTTTATTAAGAAGTTGTGATTTCTTTTGATAGAGCATGCTTAGCCTAGGGTTGTTGATGTTCTATACTTTCGATTTCAATTGTTACTTTGAAAATCTACTTTTGCAACATATTAGAATCACTTTAAACGTAAAGAATTGCATGAATATTGATTAGCTTTAATCACTTTAATTGGTTAATGGTGGAATCCTGAGTCTCAATGCTTTTTTCTATAATCTTGATACCAACTTTGTTTTGAGTTTTCTAGTTTAATTATTAGAATTTGAGTCTAAAAATCAAATCTTCACAAGTTTTGAAACAAACCCATTCTTACCACCATCTACAATCCATATCACAAGAAGATTTCTTGAGCAAAGCATTTCTACGAGGAGTACCTAGATGGACCTGCCCACTTTCATTTTTGTGTCAAAGAAAGAACAAAAGTCACATAGTAAATAAATCTTTTCTAGGCGGGGAGAGAGTTCTTAGAGAGGGAAGAGCTGCGCCAAGGCGCTTTTAATGGATGTTTGCTTATCCCTAGTCAAAATCTTTAATGGCTAGTGTGACTTTCCTGAGAGTTTAGAGCAGGGGATCGACTGATGGTGGAGATTCGACCTAGCCGAGCTTCTTGATCGTTCCGCTAAAGAAAGAGCAGTTCACGAAAATGGAACAGATCCCTACCTCTTTTTTTAAGTCATACTTTAAATAAAGATATGGTAATTTCGCACCTAGTCAACTATATAGAAAAGCAAGCTGGGCCTTCACATACAGCCGAACCCTTGATGATCCTAGAAATCTGACCCTTTTGAGGCTTAACATCAGTCAGATGTTAAGTAATAAGAATAAAATGTCATGCATCCATAAACTAGCTCTCTTGTTTAGATGGGTTAGGTGCCCGATTTGGCCGAGTCACTAGAGTTCCTTTCCTCTTGCTGGATCACTTTCGGTTCCTATATTCAGAAAGTTTATTCGCTAAAGAAAAGGCCGAGTATGTTGGCGCCTTGATTAAGCTAAACCAATTAAATATAGCAATATTCCAATCCGAATGGCGGTAATGTCACTTATTGGTACTCGATACAATAATTCCAAGATTTGGACTTAGAAAAAAAAAACGTGGAAAGACTCTGGGCCAAAGTAATGGAAACAAACTAAGGTGGGAGAGAGTTGATGTAATTTTAGAAGTGGTAAATAAAGTTTCGATTCTCGAACTTGTGAAGGTAATGATTTTAGAAAATAATGATTCTAATTAACTCTAGAAAATTTCAGGAGTAAGAAAAAGACTAAATAACCTAAAGATGATTTTTGAATAATTTTAAAAATACCAGGAATCAGGAATCAGGTAATTCTAACAACCTATGTGATTAATCAGATAATTCTTTTTAAATTAATTGAAGCCCAAATAATTGCCAAAATTGGTTTTGTTATGCTAACAAACAGAGGTAAATCACAAGCATGGACTATCAAAATTAATTAACTAAGCATAATCCATCAAGCAAAAGCACAACTGTTGAAAGAAAACCGTTTTTACTATTCAAAACTATGCAATTTTAATGATAAAAGAATTATAAATAATTATTAGAAAATAATTAAATCACATAAAATTGAGAAAATTACCTTATCCATCATCCCAGTAAATAGACTTAGCTCATGGTAAAGAAAACTTGCTCAAAAGTTGATTTCATTGCTCAAAATATTGATTACAAGGTTGAATAACGCTGTAACAGCTGATTTGATACGCTTATAAGCGTTACAGGAGAGGGTTCAGCTGTTACAGAAGAGTTTAAGCAACAAATGGTTTGAAGCAATAGACGACAGGAAAATTCAAATCAGCAACACATATAAATGTTACTAAGTCTTCTTCTCCGGCAGTGATGGATGAAGAACAGCCGGCCGGTGCAGCAGCAGCTCGTCGGCGATGACGGAATAGTGACCGGAATTCTCTAAAATCTTCTCTAAGATTTTGTACTCGATTCTCTTGGCTTCTCTTGGTATTTATAGATAGTAGAAACCCTAGAGAGAGTTCTAAACCTAATAGAACTCTCTAGAACAGCCCACAAATCCCAATCCTAATCGAAACCAAATTCCGGCCATGTTCATGATTTTCAACTGATTTCACGGGATCTTTTTGCTGTTTCTCGATTGTTCTAACTTGTGCGGGATATCTACTAACATTTGGAACAATCTGGAAGCGAAAGAAACCAGATTTCCCGTTGATTTTGTGTTGCCAGTAAAGAACAGTTGAGCCCGATGAGTTGACCCGGTGACTCGGCCCGATCCAGCTCGCTGGGTTGACTCGCTGGGTTGACCCGATCCAGGGGTGCCCCAATCCAAAGTGTGGGTGCTTTGATCCATTTTCCCGGGTGCCTTGAACACTTTTTGAGCCAATTTTTCCACAAATCTTTATTCTTCTAATGTACCTACAAAAGCATAAAAACACGTAATAGACACACAATCGAATACTAACTCACTAGAAATTAAGGTGCAATTTAGACACTAAAATGTGTCTATCAAGAGTCCCCTACTAAATGATTAGTCACTATAAAAGGAGGCGAGTGCTCCAACAGAGATAGCCGAAATTCAGGGGAAGAGTGGTCTAGCTGAAAAAG
The DNA here is from genome assembly GCA_023531435.1 of Papaver californicum. NCBI lineage: Eukaryota > Viridiplantae > Streptophyta > Magnoliopsida > Ranunculales > Papaveraceae > Papaver > Papaver californicum. The sequence goes on from JAJJMC010029015.1 coordinate 427,902, forward strand.
ATGATGTAATCGGGGGCGATCTTAAGTAATGGTCCCTGCCGAGGTGTCTGCATAATCTAACAATCTTGAGCATCTAAAATCCACTGGAATCAAGGGCTTAGTTTATATAACCGTCCCTTTGACTTTAGGGTAAGGTGTCAGAGGTTGTGCTAACAAAGGTCCTATTTCCGAGTGCTTATTTCAATTGGTAGAGCTTACATATTTAATTAAGTTTAGGAATCCCGCTTTACGATATTGGCATTATACGAGATATTGGCATTATACGATGGTTATTCTGTTTGCGTACTTACTTAACTTGCTCATACTTTCAGTATACTTATTCAACTCGGTCTTCCTTGGTCCATAACAAGCTTGATGAGATATTTGACCTTTGGTTTGATAAGATACTATAATGATTATTTAAGGAGGTTTACCTTTCGGATTGGTTCTTTCCGATGGTTGAAACGATAGAATTGAAAGAGGAAATGTTAGGCAAAGTACTAAAATGGAGATACCAAAGTACGAGAATACGAGAGAAGATACATCCAGACTCTTTCATGAATGACCAAAACCCTGACAATGTGAGGAAGATGTGCATAGACCAACCAAGCTAAAGAAGATTCCCCAAGGCATACTTCCTTCTTAAGATAAGAGAATACATAGGAGCATTATGAGGCGGATCACTCCTGCAATGGATATTCGACAATTGTGAGTCTTCTTTCCTTAAAAATTTGATCAGGACGGACAACTATGATTCTAGCCACGAAACTATGAGGTGGTCACTTTATCCCTCAGGCTCAAAGGATTCACTTTAGCCCCCAGACTATGATTTTGTTACTAAAAAGGTCTATACAACTGGATACAACCTCCATAGCTAAGAGGAAGTTTAAACTCTTCGAGCAAGTCTCTACCAAGGGGTTGTGAGAGATCAATCCTTCTCGCGTGGGAATCAAGGCCCGTCATCATCGATCCAACCTTTTTCTTTCTAAGGAGGAAGGTATTGGCTAAGAGGTAAGCCTATCCCTGTGTTTTCTTAGTAGGAAAATAGTATATTCTAGTATTTACTGAGCAAGCAAGAGAGGCATTTGAAGCGGGTGGCTGGCTCTAAGTAGCTGTTATTCTTCCTGGGTGGGCAAGAAAGGCATCCAAAGCCTAGATGAAGTGCTCGTATTCTCCTTTTCCTGAAGCGCTTCTATACCACTCACATTAGTCTGATCTTTGATAAGCAGACCGGCTTCCCTTTTAATGCTTTGACTAGACACTATCTTTTTTGGTATCTGTCCAGATATCACTTCGAGTCCTGTTTCAGGTTAGGCGGCGGCCGAGTCACATAATGAAATGTAGGAATACATTCTTTTTTGGGAGAAGCAGGTCTCTCGAGTAGCGAACTTATTTGAAAGTGAAAACGCCAGTTTATCTTAGTAAACACCTTTATGAAAACTATGTTTATGAATCGCATTCAGTTCTATGAGTAAGCATCTACCCCAGTGACTAAGGGAAAGGCTTCAATAATTAAGGCAAAATACAAACGGGAGGGACTTATCCTATCCGTACCGAGCCCTTGTAGATGCCCATGCCAAGTAATGAACGAAAATTCCATCTTTGGATGCAACTCGGTTCTTTTGAAAGATTTCTCTGCCAAGTCGAGTCTTTATCTTTCGGGATGTTTTGGAGAAAACTCTGTTCTTCGTGCAAAATAGATGGATCGATGATGACAGATTCTTAAATCCACGCCAAGGGACCTCACATCTAAGAGCCTTTTCCAAATGAAGTTGTGCCAAGCGGCCTTACTTCATCTTTCCCAACCGGGCTATTGATGTCATAGCAAGTGGAAGAAAAATCTAAGAATTGAGGGATTCCGGTGTCTACTTCTCCACCCACTTGGAAGAAAAATAAAAAAGGTGGACCGTGGCATGGTAATAACAAAACCAATAATGGTCAAAGTAAGGTTAATTCGACCTCCTTAGAAGTCTTCATATACACCGTCCTTTATTAGTCCGTCTGGCTTTTCCCATTCAAACGGACACGGGGTCTCATTCTGCACTAATGTAGTAAGCTGATCACATCTTCAATCGGAAAGGAGCCAAACCTGCATATCTGGTCTCGTTTAGTTCTTCTGCAGGAGTGTCAGACTTTAATGTCCCAATTTGGAACCTCAAATATAATTATACAAACGAGTAGGGTCAAAGAGGGATAGAAAATATTTAAAGATCTGGGAGTTCAAAGAAGAAAACACTAAGTCTGGTGTTGGGTATTGCCTTGTTACTCCAAAAAGGTCTTTTACTTTTCTTAGGGGTTAAATCAATAAAATTCCTTTGATCAGAATCCAGTTCAAGGGATTTTCCTGTTGACTCATTTCGGCTAAGGCAATCAACTCCCAACTCATGGTCACCAGAAAGTTCCGCAAGTTCTGATCTTCCTGAATCTGGGATCTTAAATCAGCTGCACCCAAAGAACAAGCTATGGAATTCAGATCCCAATAAAACAAAAAACCGAACGAACAAACATGACAGTTAACCAAAGTCATTAGTTCAAGTATCTCTTTCCTACCTTCTAAAAGAGAAAGAAAACAAGGCCCACCCTTTGGCCAATCTTCGTATGCAAGGAAGAACAAGCTACAACGAAACGAAAGCAACGGTAGCAGCGGAGCTACAGTTGAGATTTTTATGGCCGGTAGATCCCATGCTGCGCTGCGGGTGGGACCTTTGGTGCCCTTGATGCAGTTGGTTCAGTTAGCTAATTAGATGAAACTGCAAGCAAACTCATATAAAAAGAGAGATCGGCTAGAGAACAAGAGGAAGGAAAGATCAAAGTCTTTTCTTAATCTCGCAAGAAAATTCTTTCTGAATGAGGTAGGAATGACCGATGAAAGTGAATTTAAGAATAAAGTTCATCTGATTGTTAAGTCCACCAGCTATCGGAAAAAAGAACGGTGAGTGAATCAAGAAGCGATCAAATTTCATAAATGGATGACTTTCAAAATCCCCGAAGACGAGCACGTCCCCTATAGATATAAAGAAAAGACTTAGATAAAGTCAAATCGTCTCAGTATCCAAGAAAGCAAATGAACGTTCAAAGATAGTTAAATGCAGGTACGAAGAAATCCTTGTGATTCAATATGCACTACATAATTTTGGAATTGAAGAGATCAAGATGAACAAATTCGTGAGAGTGGGGCTTTGAAGCTTACGAGAATCTAAATTGAGATTCGGATCTGACTGAGCTCCTGAATCAGATATAATGTCGATTATTTTTTAAATTTTTTGATATCTGCTTCAATTCATGTATCAAACATGATGTTCGAGTGTCAGATACTCAGATGCAGTGAAATAGATTCAAATGAGCCAGTTGAGTTCGAAAATAACAACACACAGTGTGCAACTCTTCCTATCACAAAAATTGGACTCATTTTTTATCAGGTGGGCCGGACCTAAGTAATAGTAAAAGACCCATTAAGAAGTCCACAGTCTTGTTCCCGAACAAATCGAGATCTCTCCTCTTCGTCACTCCCCCCAACCAAGAAGAAGAAGAAGAAGAAGTAAGATCTCAATCTCTCCCTCTATCTCAGCTTGAATTTCATCAGTAAATTAATCAAAATCTCATCCGCATAAGTATATATAGGGTTTATTTCGTTTAGGTAATATAATTCAGTATGTAAATAATTTTTTTCTTCTTCTTTCGTTAGTTTGTTATCTCTTAAATTTGTTGTTGGCAGAGATTTGAATCATCGTTCCAGAACTTGTGAATTAGTAGTGTTAAATATCTTAATCATCACCGTTGCTAATTCATTTTTCATTGTATTCCCAATTCCGTGTGAGGAAAATAACGATCTGATTATTGCTGTTGTAAAGTTGTAATAGTTTCAAACCCCAGTTTACTTAACATGTTTCTCTTAAGATGTTTTGTTTCAGTGTGTGTTGTGATTAGAGTATGGAAACACGAGGTTTTCCTTGCATTTCAGTATTTAATAGTAGGACATTGCTCACATATGTAGAAATGCGAGTTTTTTGTTTGGATATCTGTATTAAAGACTAGTACATTGTTCACACCTTTGATTATAGTATGGAACACGAATTTTTATTTGCATTTTCACATTGCTCAGAATTTTGATTGGAGAATGGAAACATGAGTTCGAAGTTGGATTCAGTTTTTAAGTGTAGGGCAATACTCACATCTTAGATTACAGTATGAAAATGCGAGTATCCATTTGCATTTCTGTATTGGAGAGTAGGACATTGCTGACATCTTCAGTTTCTGTAAATTGTAATTGAGTAATATGTTGCTCGCACCTTTGATTAGAGTATGGACACATGAGTGTTTGCTAGAATTTTCGCATATAGCATGTTGCTCACAATGTAGTTAGAATATTTAAACACAAGTTTTTTCTGTTCACTGAGAATAAACTCTTAGGTCCTACTCAACTTATAGTTCTTTTGATCTGTGTTCACTAATGATGTTTGTTTGCTTTCAGGTTCTGATGTGGTTGTCGTAGGAGCACAAGAAGTTACTGACATTGCTTTATGATATACTTGGACCATTGCTGAAATACAAGTAGGACTTTCTTATCTTCTTTGTATATGTGGTCTTATCTTACTTATGACACTAGTTTAAGCATTGCATCTAGACTTGCACCCAATACCCATCATTTAGTTTGACTTATGGTGGTGTTTTTTTCATAATTCTCGCAACTTAAACAATGTTATCTTTTGTCATCTTAGTTTGACAGTTTGATTTAATATCTCAAATTAAATTTAAAGGAAATGTAGTGAAGATCTTGGCTTCCTTCTCTTTGTAGAAAGAATGTCTTTGATGTTTAACCTGTAACATTGAACATGTGAATGCTTACTCAAGAGGCTGTGTGGGTGTAAAGTAACTATATCCATCTCATTAGTTAGTGTAAATATTGAGTTGATTTTGTGCATAATCTAACACATAGTAACTACAAAGTAAAAACACAACCTATAGACTATGCCAAACGAAGAAAATATATCCTGAAACCTTTCCTATATATTAAAAAATTAATGAAAAGCTATATGGAAACAGGGATAAACCAGTCCGATAACGAGAATGATAGATCTGGGGGCATTCTCAGATGAGGATAAATTCGACGCAAAGAAATGGATCAACGCAGTCACGAGTCAGTATTCTCGAAGTCATGAAGAAAATAAAGAAGATAATAAAGAGAGCTCAATGCAATTGCTGGAGAAACACTTGGCAGATCTGGAGATGAAACTTCAAATGATGTCTGAAGAGATATCTGCTTCTCTCGAGGAACAGAGTGGTGCTGCTATTCTTCGTGTTCCTCGTGCTAGCCGTGATGTTATTCGACTCCGTGATGATTCTGTTTCTCTTCGTACATCTGTTTCTGGGATCATCCAAAAGCTCAAAAAGGTATTTTCCAAACGAATAGTTGTTGAATTTCATTCACTGTAAACAATTGGGTCTACCGAATGTGTGCTAGAAACATAGATTTTCACAGCTATTTACACGTAGGTTCATTTGTGTACTGTTGTTGCATGAGATTGTAATTTGTAAATTTTAATTCTTGAATGAACTGTTAAATTGGAATGTGTATAGGACATCGGAAACATTTGGGTACTGTTATACCAAAGTGATATAGGACATTGGAATAGTGATGATAGTGCAATCCACAATAAGTATCGCTAGCCTAAATTGGTAGGCTCAAGATAAGAGCCTAATATAAGTGAATTCTTTCAATCTCTCTCTCTCTCTCTCTATAAATACAAATTAGCACTATCTTGTATTAGTTTATTATTGTTTACTTTCTCCTATGAAAAAGTTGTCTGATCGTTGGCTCTTATCTTGTGCATGGGTGCACAAGATAACGAGGGAGTTAATTGCCTAGCGACTGGTTTACCCTATTCAGTACAGTTTAGCCAACCTACTGTGATCGGAGTTTCAACTTTCTACAATTGATGTAACTTGACATTGAACTTTGGATGCTCTTCTCAACACAATGCAGTCATTTAACACTGTTCTAAAAAATTAAATTAAGTTAAAAAGATTCCAAGTAATAGCAAATGGATGGGGGTACAATAGGATGGGAGATCAGCATGTTTGATATGCCTTTAGCCAGACAACAGTAGATAATGCTTCTTTCCATTTCTGGTGACATGTATTCAATTTGGTCAGCTTTTAAATTACCAGCTTACATCAGCTTCCTGCTTAATGTCCGAGTTACATTCTGTGAACGTCAAATGTAGCTTATATATTTCAGCACGTTTCTACTTTCGATGCAGGCGGAAGGTTCCTCGGCTGAGTCTATTACAGCCCTGGCTAAAGTTGACACAGTCAAGCAACGGATGGAGGCAGCATATGAGACATTACAGGTGCAGGATCCACGGGCTTTATTATGTGGCTTTGGTTAAATTCCTATTGTTATCCATGTATCTAATTTTAAGTACAAATATAGGATGCTGCCGGGTTGACTCAACTAAGTGCTAGTGTGGAAGATGTTTTTGCTAGTGGAGATCTTCCACGTGCTGCAGATACCTTAGCGAACATGAGGCACTGCTTGTCTGCTGTTGGTGAGGTAATCCATTCTTGATGTTCCATAATCTACACTAGCGCTCTTACATCTGATATAGTTTCTGACATTTAATTCATTTTGACCCTTGGTATGTTTGTTTCTGTAGGTTGCAGAGTTCGCTAATGTTAGAAAGCAGCTAGAAGTCTTAGAGGATAGACTAGAAGAAATGGTTCAGCCTCGTCTATTCGATGCTATAGCTAACCGGAAGGTTGTTATGCCCTATCAATATCTTGACTAGCAATTGATTACTTGTTGTACCACAATTTTTAACAATATTAAAATTTGTTTGGTTGGATATATCTAAATTGCACCCTCTTATTTTGCGGTCTAGATTGATGCTGTTCAAGATTTAAGACAAATTCTCATTCGAATTGGGAGGTTCAAGTCATTAGAAATGAACTACACAAAGATTCACCTAAAACCTATAAAGAAACTTTGGGAAGACTTTGAGTCCAGACAACGAGTGAACAAGCATGAAGGAGAAAGGCTAGCAAGCATTTCAGAGTCTTCGTCTGTTTCATTCTCCAGCTGGCTGCCAAGTTTCTATGACGAAATACTACTCTATCTTGAACAAGAGTGGAAATGGTATGATTTATCGTCAGCATTTTTTACATTTAGTATTGTCCTACTTTTTTCAAGGCTTATGTAAATAAGAAAAATGAAAGAGAAAACAGACTAGTTATCTCTCTCCTGCTTTGATAAATTATATTGAAAACCTTTTTATTTTTCTACCCAAGAACTAAGCACTTTCCCACACTGATTTCCGCAGGTGCATGGTTGCTTTTCCTAACGATTATAAAAATATTGTTCCAAAGCTATTGATTGAGGTTATGACTGTTTTGGGTGGCAAATTTGTTTCTCGAATCAACCTTGCTACTGGAGAAGTTGTTGCTGAAACAAGAGCTCTGGCCAAAGGTAGCATCTGCAACTTTATCTGATGTTTTTGATTCTGATGTATTGTATAATTTAAATTAGCCTACCCATGGTTTACAGAAACGGGTCTTTAACCTCCATAAGTTTACCATCAAGGCTGTTCTCTGCAAACTTCTCCCAGTGATTATTTTGCATATTATGGTTTTATATATGCTCCCTACATTAGGGACTTGTAAACCTGTACCCGCTACTTGTGTAGTTCTGAACTTACTAATTTGAGATCACTGCCGTTTTGGTGGTTTAATTTCAAGAGGTTATTTTCATATTTGCACTGCAAAAATGATGATGATCATTAATATTACGGGATTTGATGTTTAATCTGCAAAATCTTAGGTGTCCTTGATATCTTATCTGGGGATATGCCTAAAGGTAGTAAGATTCAGACCAAGCATCTTGAGGCATTGATTGAGTTGCACAACATGACGAGTGCTTTTGCAAGGAATATTCGACACTTGTTTTCGGATTGTGCTCTTCAGGTTTTATTGGACACACTGAAGGCAATATATTCCCCTTACGAATCTTTTAAACAGAGGTGAGGCTAGTAGTATCACATTATCACTACAATCTTAGTTGTATTATCTCCACCATACTCACTGTATTGACTTCTTCCGACACACACCTTGACAAAGGAAGTCTGTGCATTATACCGTGTTGATTCCCAGTGAAAAAGTCACGAATTAATTTACCATCTATATTATACCAATTTTCACATCAAGCAGTTAATTTTCTCATGTGAACCAAATTCTCTTCTTTTCCCTCTGCTGTCCAAATAAATTATCGAGACTTCCTATTGTAACACCTAATTAGGAAACTTTGCTTTCTAGATATGGACAGATGGAACGTGCCATCTTATCTTCTGAGATTGCTGGACTGGATCTTAGAGGAGCTGTTGCTCGTGGTGTAGGGGGTCAGGGCATTGAACTAAGTGAAACAGTCCGAAGAATGGAAGAATCTATTCCACAAGTTATTGTTCTTCTCGAAGCAGCTGTGGAGAGATGCATCAATTTTACTGGAGGTTCCGAGGCAGGGGAACTTATTTTGGCAATTGACGATATTATGCTGCAGTTTATTTCTATCCTTCAAGAGACCTTGAAATCATTAAGAGCTGTATGTGGAGTGGACTTCTCTAGTGATGCCACTGGTTCAAAGAAAGAGATGGGTCCGGACAGAAGGGAAGGAGCACATCATGTGCGCAGATCAGAGTCTAGCTCAGAAGAAGAAGAGTGGTCTATTGTCCAGGGAGCATTGCAGATTCTTACAGTTGCAGATTGTCTAACAAGCAGGTCTTCAGTGTTTGAAGCTTCCTTGAGATCTACTCTTGCCCGTCTGAGCACAAGTTTGTCTCTTTCAGTGTTCGGTTCCAGTTTGGATTTGAACCAATCACATGTGGGCACCGGTGATGGAAACGAGGAGTCGTCTTTGGCAGGAAGGGCATCTTTGGATGTTGCAGCCCTCCGTCTGATTGACGATCCTGACAAAGCTAGGAGACTTTTCAGCCTCTTAGATCAGGTATATTTGAATTCTGTTTTTCAATTTTTGTATTTCGTTGAGTGAGACTTATCCTCTCGATGTAATAACTACTCTGTATTCCTGATATGGGTGATTAGTTGTGTACTGTTAACGGTCTCTGACAAAGCCCTCTGCATACTTCTCTCGTGCCAAATAAGCGAAGACTATCAAAATTTTGTGAGTTTTTAGTGGATCATTATGTATTATTATGATAGACAGCATAGTATCAGCACCTTGTTCTGTGACTTGAGAGTTGATCTAAGGAATTTCACATGGCCATCAGTTCAGTGGATACCAGCTTTCAGCCAACAAAAGTGTAGATAATCTATTACCTAGCAACTTTGTATCCCTAAGTGTCACTCCGCTTACCTATTTGCTTGCTTTAAAGTTTGTGGTCGTATTTGTGACCTTTCTTTTGCCTATATTATGCAGTCGAAAGATCCTCGGTTTCATGCGCTTCCGCTTGCGTCTCAAAGGGTAACAGCATTTGCAGACACCGTAAACGAACTTGTCTATGATGTTCTCATATCTAAAGTACGGCAACGACTAAGTGATATGGCTCGTTTGCCTATCTGGTCTGCAGTCGAGGAGCAGAGTGCTTTTAATCTTCCAAGTTTCAGTGCCTATCCCCAATCATACGTGACCAGAGTTGGCGAATATCTACTTACTTTACCTCAACAGTTGGAGCCACTTGCAGAGGGCATTTCTAGCGATGGAAACACGGACGAAGCCCAGTTCTTTGCTACAGAATGGATGTTTAAGGTAATGATTTATGGTTTGCAATTTCTTTTCTTATAAGCCAAAAGTTTGTTATATGTTTATAGTCCATCCACATCTGCGCCCGCTAGTAATACCCATTTGAAGCAACATCTACTAGGAAAAGACCTGTACATCTCTGGCAATTGGCTATTAACTAAAACCCAGATTGTTTTAACCCTTTCGAAACAAAATCAGAGATGAATAAGGGAATAGAAGTTACAATATATTCACAGAACCCGAAATAGTAGTATGGATGGATTATGTAATCGTTTTGAAAACTTCACTACTGTGCATCAGAATTTAACTTATTCGACGTATATTTGCTTTTTCATGTATGCCTATTGGTTCTATCAGAATCCAGTCTTCCAGTTACAAAATCAAAATTGAAATAAAATAAGAAATGGTAGTATCAGAAACTTAATACATATGAGAGGTTTAGATGATAATGTGTTGTTTGTGTATTGCATTGTAGTTTTCATGCAACTTCAGTTCCTTTTCTTCTCTAGGTACTCTTTGTTGAGATATTTACTTTCTTTAATTTAAGGTCTCTTGAGTATAGCCGACTTATTTATTCTTAAATGCTACATATGACTGGAAAGATTTCTAAGAATACTCAATGTTTCATTGTATGAATATAATAGGTTGCAGAGGGAGCCACAGCACTTTACATGGAGCAATTACGTGGAATTCAATTTATTACTGACCGGGGAGCCCAACAACTCTCGGTCGATATAGAGTACTTGAGTAATGTGTTAGCAGCTCTATCCATGCCAATTCATCCGCTTCTTGCTACATTCCACACCTGTCTTTCAACTCCAAGAGATGAACTCCGTGATCTCGTTAAATCAGTAGACTCGGAATCCCATCTGGATGCTCCTACTGCACATCTTGTTTGCAAGATACGGCGCCTGAGTCTTGATCAGTAACTTTTGTTCTCTCTGCAAGATCCGAATTATAACAATGAGCGTATAGTACTTATATAGTCTTTTCTGAGTGTACTTTGTATTGATTTTGACATTCTCAAAAGAGACTGATAATATGAGAAGTATATCTGCTTTACTATGCCAATACAGTAAGTGAACGGGTTTGGTTAGGACTAATAACAATACTCTTACCTGTTTCTCTTCTTAGCCTTGATTTTCTTCGGATTGCTCACTGACTGCTTCTTCTTCTTCATGAGTCGATTCCTCTTCTTCATCATCTTCAATTGAGAACTCTATTCTCCATTAATTCCTCTCACATACATACCAGAGTTTAGTGAAACTAAGGTTTCAAAGTAACTCTCGTGTTCATCTATTATGTTTGGCAAACCAAGATCAATACTTGGTTCTCTAACACTTCCTTGCTTCGGGTCGTACATAACTAGATTATCATAACCAGGAGATGCAAAAACAATCTCACCATTTTTAAAATACCACATAACCCTCATTGTTCCAGAATTCTCTCATGGTTAATGATATAACGTTTAGTCCAAGATTCTTGAACTCCATACTCTTGCAGTACCCATACTATAACTTGACGTCGACATCGTGCCTCATAATCAAAATAATAATTACTTTGAACTACACAAAGGCACCCTTCCAAAACCCCCACAGAAAAGCACCATCCTTCATCCAAAGCTTCCTTGGGAAGTCGTATATCATTGGATCTCTGGTTACTGATATCAAAAGTGAATATAAATCTGGAACCATCTTCGCCTCCACCTAACCAATGAAATGGAGAAGATGGGTTCGATTTTGTATATCCACTGCTAGGTTTTCAGTTATAATTAATGGAGCGGCAAAAGGCTTTTTCAAGGCTTCTCGGGGCTACGGCGAGGAGATCCACTTTCGCCGTTTTTATTCTTATTAGTAGCCGAAGTGTTTAACAAGCTCATGAACAATGCAAAGATTGAAGGTTGTCTTAAAGGTTTTTATGTTAAGGAAAATGGTATGGAAATCTCGCATCTTTAATTTGCAGACGATACGATTATTTTCTTAGATGCGAGAGTAGAGGAAGTTCGGAAACTTTTAGAGGTGTTAGAGAATTTTAAAGCTAAAACAGGGCTGAAAGTTAATCTTTCCAAGAGTTGCATGATTGGTATTGAGGTTCAGCAACATTGTATTCAAGACTGTGTTGGATTAGCGGGTTGTGCGGTTAGCGAGTTTCCTATGTCCTACCTTGGGATTCCTGTTGGGGCTTCTACAAGAGTCAAATCTGTTTGGAATATTGTAAACGAGAAAATGACACTAAGGCTAGCTTCTTGGAAGCGAAGGTATTTATCGAAAGCCGGAAGGGTAGTGCTCATCAATAGCACGTTGGCGGCTATTCCTTTATATTTCTTATCTCTTTTTCAGATTCCGGTTTCAGTGGCAAAAAAAGTTAGAAAGACTCATGCGGAATTTTCTTTGGGGTGATACTATCAACAAGAAAAGTTTACATTGGAGGTCTTGGAAAAAAGTCTGTGTTCCGAAGAGTGAAGGTGGACTGGGGTTAAGAAATTTAAAGACTACTAACAATGCTTTCTTAACTAAACGGTTGTGGAGATACGGAGAAGAGAAGAGTAGGTTATGAAGGAAAGTTATTTATTTATCAGAAGTTTGGTGGTATTGAAGATGCTTGGGTTCCTAAAGAATCTAAGAAAACTTGTTATTGAAGGCCTAGGATCTATTTGGAAAGAAAAAAAAATATTTTGATAACTTGAGCTTTGAGAGCTTTGCTCTTCTCCTGTATTGCTTTGTTTTGTTTTCTTTTTTGCTTGATGAAAATGAACTACATGATACTTCCTTTTATAGATAGGAGATCACAAAATACAAAGAGACATTTTGACAAATCATAAAGATAGGATGGACTTTACAAATCTCTATGTGACTCTTTGACAACAACACAATGAACTTAGACAAATAAAAGTAATCCCAAGAGTGCTTGGATAAGAACTCAATTTATTATGCCAACATTGCCTCCCGTAAATTGAGTTTGCTCTTGACTCCCAATGCTTCAACATTCTTTGAAAATACGGGACCTCCAAGTATCCGCAAGTTGCTCTTCACTTTTGCAATACTCAAGATTGAGTTCTTTTTCATGAACAAGCTCCCTTAAGAAATGGAAACGAAGACGAATGTGCTTTGTTCGCCCATGAAGAACTGGATCTTTTGAGATTGAAATAGCCGAGTTATTATCACAAAAGAGTGTTGTAGGACCACTTTGCTTGAAATTCATACTTTCAAGAATTCCTCTCAACCAAATCGTTTGACATCCGGCGAAGGAACCTGCAATATACTCTGCTTCAGCAGTAGAAAGAGATACGATTGGTTGCTTCTTTGAACTCCAACAAATTGCTCCACTTCCGAGATTAAAAACATATCCGGAAGTACTTCTTGAATCATCAACACTTCCTCCATGATCACTATCTGTAAAACCAACAAGCTTGACAGGAATATTTTTCTCATAAAAGACACCATAGTCAATGGTTCCTTTTATATATCGAAGGATTCTTTTTGCCGCCTCCAAATGATTTGAATATGGCTTTTCCAAAAACCTGCTGATCAAACTAACAGCAAACATGATGTCCGGACGAGTGGCGGTGAGATACATCAAGTTTCCAATCAAGCTTCGAAACATAGTTTTATTCACCAACTTTCCTTCTCCTTCTTTGCTCAACTTTAATCCCGTAATGCAAGGGGTTGTAACAGGATTTGAGTTCTCCATTCTGAATTTTTTAAGAATCTCGGCTGCATATTTTTCTTGAGAAATAAAAATTCCTCCTTTCGTTTGTTGCACATTTATGCCAAGGAAATGGTGCAACTCTCCCAAATCAGTCATTTCAAACTCCTTCTTCATAGAAGCTTTGAAATGTTCTAACATCTTAAGATCATCACCCGTGAAGATAAGATCATCAACATAAAGACTCACCACCATAAAACCTCCATTCGAATTTCTTTTGATATAAAGAGTGTGCTCAAAAGGACAACGCTCGAAACCATAATTCAGAAAATATTTATTGATTCGATCATACCATGCACGGGGTGATTGCTTCAAGCCGTAGAGAGCTTTCTTGAGTTTGTACACCTTTTCTTCCTCGCCTTTCTTCACGAATCCGGGTGGTTGTTCAAGATAAATTTCTTCTTGAAGAAAACCATTCAAGAAAGCCGACTTGACGTCCATTTGGTACAATTTCCATCCTCTTTGAGCAGCAAGAGAAATGATTAGGCGGATTGTTTCAAGTCTTGAAATCGGAGCAAATACTTCATTGAAGTCTTCACCTTCTTTTTGCTTGTATCCTTTAGCAACAAGCCTCGCCTTGTATTTGTTTACGGAACCATCAAGGTTGGTCTTTGTTTTGTACACCCATTTCACACCAATAGAAGATTTGTGTGAAGGCAAAAGTGTAAGCTCCCATGTACCATTCTTCTCAATGGCATTGATCTCCTCTTTCATAGCTTGATTCCATTTTTCTTCTTTTGAGGCTTCCTCATAAGAAATTTGGTCTTCTCCTGCAAAGAATGCAAAGAAGATTTGATTTGGCCCGTCTATCTCTTCCGTCACATCATAAAGTTCTGTCAAGCTCCTTGTCTTTGTTGGTGGTGGTGATGGTGAATTTTCTGGGGATTCGTCATTTTCACCATCATTGGCCTCCTCTGATTTTGATTCATCTTCTTCATCATCAAGTAGAACCTGCCATGTTAGTGAATCTGACATTTTCGAAAAATCATAAGAGGATTTTTCATCAAAAACAACATCTCTGCTTATCACAATTTTCTTTGTTCGAGGATTGTAAAGCTTGTAAGCTTTTGTCCTCTCACTATAGCCAATGAAAACACATTTTTCAGATTTATCATCAAGCTTGGTTCTTGCAGCATCCGGAATATGTGAGTATGAAAGACAACCAAATGTTTTAAGATGTACCACATTTGGCTTCTTACCATACCACGCCTCATTTGGTGTAATACCCTCCAAGCTCTTTGTCAGTGACCGGTTGATCAAATAAACGGCACAAGAGACTGCTTCGGCCCAAAAATCAGATGGCATATTTTTCTTCTTTAGCATGCACCGAACCATGTCCATGATCGTCCGATTTTTTCGTTCGGCAATTCCGTTTTGTTGAGGTGTATACCGCGCCGTCAATTCGTGTCTAATCCCATGGACTCGACAAAAATCTTCAAATAAAGAAGATAAGTATTCTCCACCTCGATCACTTCTCAAATTCTTGATTTGAGAATCAGAAAATTTCTCGACACGAGACTTGAAATCTTTGAAGCAAGAGAAAGCTTCAGATTTTTCTTTCACAAAATACACCCAAACTTTTCTTGTGAAATCATCGATAAACAATAAGAAATATCGATTACCTCCGAGAGATGGAACTCGGAAAGGTCCGCAAAGGTCGGTATGAACGAGCTCCAGAGGTGACTTTGTCTTCCAATTCGATTTGGAAGGAAACGACTCTCGGTGTTGCTTTCCCAATTGACATTCTTCACAAACTTCGCCAATTGCATTGATATTCGGCAGTCCTTGGACAATTGCTTTGTTTGCCAACTCCTTTAGGCTTTGAAAATTGAGGTGCCCAAATCTGTCATGCCACAACTTTGAAACATCCTCTTTTGCAGTTAAGAAACAAGAAACATTCAAAATATCAAGTTTGAGTGGAAATAAATTATTAGAACTCAAACCGATATTTGCAACGGGTTGATTATTTTTCTTCATAATGCAAGTGTTGTCCACGAAACGGATATCAAATCCTTTCTTCAACAAGTGACCAACACTTAGCAAGTTGCTTTTCAATCCCGGCACGTAGAACACATCGGACATTTTCTCGGCTTTTCCGGCTTTTGTCTTGAAAGAAATTTCTCCAACACCTTCGATTTTGTAAGACTTCGCATCTCCAATTGTAACCTGCCCATGGTTAGCTTCAACAAGATTTAAAAATAAATTTTTGTTTCCCGTCATGTGTTTGCTAGCACCACTATCCAAGTACCAAGTGTTTCCAAAATCTCCATTGGAAGCAATTAGTAAAGTTTCTGAATTTTCGGCTTTATGCACATAGCCGACTTCTTGTTTCTTTTCAGGGTACTTCTCCCAACAGTCATTGGCTTTGTGTCCCGGTTTGTGACAATAGTGACACTCAATGTAAGGTTTTTTACCTTTGTAAGTAGTATGACCTCGACCACGCCCTCTTTGAAAATTATTTTGGACGGATTTCTCCTCTTCCTTCGCCTCCTCATTTGAATTGGCTTGACCATGATTGTTGGACCAAGTTTTTCCGCCTCTCGTTTGTCCATGACCTCTACCTCGTCCACGACCACGGCCTCCCGAAGTTGAGGATTTTAATGCTTGATCGGAAGAAGAAATTTTAGGACTCCTTTTGAGTATTCTTGCTTCGTGTGCTTCCAATCTTCCTTGTAAATTCTCCAATGTCATCGAAGAGTAGTCTTGTGACTCTTCAATAGCCACAACAACATGATCGAACTTCTCGGGTAGACTTCGCATGATTTTCTCGACAACTCTTTGAGCTTCCATGATTTCGCCATTTATTGCCATTTGATTTACAAGAGAAGTGATTCTTGTAAAATATTCGACAATCTTCTCGCTTTCCGTCATCTCCAATTTTTCGAACTCGGCTCGTAAGGATTGCAAACGAACCTTTTTCACTTGATCTTTTCCGGAGTAAGTAGTTTGAAGAATCTTCCACGCTTCCTTCGAACTACTTGCCTTGGTTAGTCTTTCATAGATCGGAACTTCGATTGCTTGATAGATTTGGAAGAGAGCTTTGCTATCTTTTTGTCTCTCTTTTTTCAAAGTCTTCTTTTGTGCATCGGTCAATTGAGTTTCATCTCTTGGTGTTTCAACATCATCTTCTTCATCTCTTGGTGTTTCAACACCATCTTGAACGATACTCCAAAGATCTTGAGATTCAAGACATAGCTTCATTAAGTTGCTCCAATAATCGAATTTTTCTCCATTGAAACGAGGCATAAGAGAAACTGGATTGTTGGACATTTTAAACGAGGCTCTGATACCAATTTGAAGGCCTAGGATCTATTTGGAAAGAAAAAAAAATATTTTGATAACTTGAGCTTTGAGAGCTTTGCTCTTCTCCTGTATTGCTTTGTTTTGTTTTCTTTTTTGCTTGATGAAAATGAACTACATGATACTTCCTTTTATAGATAGGAGATCACAAAATACAAAGAGACATTTTGACAAATCATAAAGATAGGATGGACTTTACAAATCTCTATGTGACTCTTTGACAACAACACAATGAACTTAGACAAATAAAAGTAATCCCAAGAGTGCTTGGATAAGAACTCAATTTATTATGCCAACAGTTATGGCAGGGTATTCTTAATCAATTGGCAATCCTTAGAAATGGGTCAAAGATTACAATAGAAAGTGGAAATAAAACAAAATTTTGGGATGATATTTCGTGTCATGAAAAAACTCTTAAAGAGTTGTTTCCGAGATTATGGAAAGTGAATAGAAAGAAAGAAGCTTTAGTTGAAGCCGTGAACAGCAGAAATGTGGAAAGGCCTCGTTGGAATATAGATCCTTGTAGGAAGCTTAAAGATCAAGAAGTTCAAGAGGTTATGGAGTTCACTAGAATTTTAGACAATCAAGGGATGCTTGCTGTGGATGATGATAAACGGGAGTGGTTCTCTAATCCTCAAGGTTCTTTCTCGGTAAGTTATTTCTATACTTGGCTTATGCATGATCATGGTCGAATTATACCTCCGAAATTTCCTGCTGACTACATTTGGAATAAAACAATTCCTCCCAAGATTAGTTTCCTAGTGTGGGCAACTGCAGTTAGAGTTGTCCCTACATTATCCATGTTGTCGAGAAGGGGTATTGAAGCGGTGAATTTGTGTCCTTCTTGCAATAACAGTGAGGAGTCGGTAGAACACCTGTTCCTGCATTGTTCTTTTGTATGGCAGATTTGGGATCAATTTTTACGACAGCTGGGCATTGTTTGGGTTCATCCGACGACTGTGCTCGAGTTCTTATGGAAGTGGAAATTGAAGGTATCTATTAAGCCCTTTGTTTTCTTAAGATATTGCGTGCCTTTTGCTATATGGTGGTCTGTGTGGTTGGAAAGAATGATATTCTAATTGCTAAGAAACAAGTGAGGAAACCGTTGAACTCTCTTATTATAGACATCAAAACGTTGTTTCTTTTAAGAATATCAAATTTGAGGATTTTGTTTTCGATTGGGCAAGTTTGTTTAGAGAGTAAGTTTATTGTAAGCTCTCTAAATTCTTTGCTCATCTTCTCTTGTATCTTTTGAGGGTGCTATATTGGCACCCTTTCTTTTTTATTTTGATCTTTCCCTTTTTCAAAAAAAAAAAAAAAAAAACAATGAAAAAATCCATTGGCAAACACCCCAGACTGACTCTCAATTCTAGAACAAGAGATAATTTGATTTTCCTTCCATGAATTTGATCCTAATGTATAAACAAGGATTTGA
Organism: Papaver californicum; assembly: GCA_023531435.1. Taxonomy (NCBI): domain Eukaryota; kingdom Viridiplantae; phylum Streptophyta; class Magnoliopsida; order Ranunculales; family Papaveraceae; genus Papaver; species Papaver californicum. The sequence continues at coordinate 446,069 of JAJJMC010029015.1, forward strand.
TAATTCGAGTGGTCCAATTTTACTAAAGCTACAAATTTGTAATCATTAATCTTATTACCGTAGCCCAAAGCACATCCATAAATCTCAAAAATACCTCGACTAATCGGTGCTTTGGGTCGTTTCTTGTATTCTCCTGTGGCTGTGTTCCAAAAACAAATCCTTATTCATTTCCTATTTATAGTCCAAAATCTTAAGCAAACCAAACCATTACAAGAACACAACAACTTGATAAAAGTACGAGGCGTTGCTGAAAAGATTGAACCACCTTTAAATAACTTGTCATCAGCATCATCTTCATCACTTTCGCTCAACGAAGATAGCAAGTCGTAAGGTATGGAGTGCACTGCGTATTCGTATTTAATTTTTGCTATTATATCTAGCCGTTAGACTAAAGCTGTTTCTTTGGGTAGTAAGATTAAGGCGCGTATTAACAAAACTAGGGTTAGAGATTAGAGCATACCATTTCTTGTAGACACACTTGCAGACAAGTAATGATTTCACCGGTATTCTTAAAAGGATGTCATGGAAGAGATCATCTGGAATGCTTGACATCTTTTGATATTGTGGTGCTAGCTATTCCGGGGCACAGTAAAGTTTGAATGACTAAGTACGAGTCAGAAACAAAGATACGAAGTGTTTAGGTAGTCTAGTTTTAGGGTTGGCCGGGGCTAAGGTGATTCCTAACTTATTTAAATTCGATAATCCTGGTCGTTCTCTATCTTGATGGAGAACCGATAATTCTTAATGGTCCGATCTCGGTCGTCTTTTGTTTTATAGACAAGCATATATACTCTACTTGATTATCAGCAAATCACAACTTCTGAGAAAGAGAAATATAATAAGAAGTTCAAAAAGATACAAAAGAATAGAAAAATAAGAAGAGCTGCAAGAAAGACCAAAAGGGAACTTCAAAACTTATAACAAATCAGACTTCAATGGTTGAAGAGCTTCCCAAGAGAAAACCACTTGAGTGAAATTGTACCACATCTAGTCACTTACTCGCGGATTATTGATGAAACTAATTAATGTGCATTTTGAAAGCATTGAGACTGAGAAAGCCTTATCACTAGCTTTACTGTCGAGTCCATTCAACATCCGTTCTAGAGCATGGTTGATATATAAGGCAGTCAAATGGGTCAATCCCAGTTCACCAGCCTAACCAATACTGTCATTTTTATCGAGCTAGCTATAGGGTTGTCAATTGTTCGAATTCAGGTTCAAGAAAGAAGAATCAGATATAGGGTGATAAGGTGTTCAAATGTAAGCAAAGCAAATGATTTTGGCATAGGGGGATCAGCATGTTGAATTATGCAATGGTGCCTGAAGTGCACATGTCACACAAAACAGACAACGATATAGACCTTGCTAAGGCATTCTAAATTTCATTTCCTGTTTACCTTCTTAGCCTTAATTTTCTTCTGTTTCTTCGCTCTTTTTTGGCCACTGTTCAATGACTTTACCACCGTACTGAGTTTCTGATAGCAACTTCAAGCCTCAGTTTAGCTTGTTTTAACCGAGAGCTTACACTGCCAAAAACCCTCAAATTCCACTCCTTCATAACTGCCTTCAGTCTTTTCAGTTTGTAGGGAAAGATAAATGCCGGTGAATCAACCACAGGCTCATTCCAACACTCATTAACCATTCTCATCAAATCAGGATAGGAAAACTATATTTTTTGAATTCGGAAAGGGGCACGGCGAGGTCTTGTATTCACAAAAGGATAGCCAATAAGCATGGAATGATCAAAAACTTCCCTTGGAAGAGCTTTACACAGCCAATTCTCAAACTTATCTAGCCAAGCAGCATTAGTAATAGCACAGCTTGCTTATAATTCTACGCACACCTGATTGACCATAAGTCCAAGTAAAATTACACCCCAAGGAATCAGCTTCAAAGAGATTGTTGTCATCCATCCAATCAGTAAACTCATTCATGACTGAAGTTCTAGGTTCACGACCTCCTTTTTTCTCCTCACAGCGCAAAACACAATTAAAATCACCCATGATAAGCCACGGAATTGTAGAGTCAGTAGTATTTAGCTGTTCCCACAACCTTCTTCTAGTAATCCGGATTTAACTTGCGTGCACAAAAGAAATACGCATACCCTCCACTTCCACAGTAATAGCCTGTCTACTCATGTTTACAACTATCGGATCTGCCAAGACAACCAAACTGAAAACCCAGATGTTTCCAATAACACTAGCAGTAGAATTATGAATAACTTTTTTTACTAAAACCAACTAAATTAAGCCGCGAGATGAATCACCACTGCAAGGAACTTTAGGCTCCGCTAAACAAACCACCTCTGGGTTAAAATCATTAATTACCTACTTCAGTTTAATGCTTGCCTCAAATTTGGCAACGCCATTTAAATTCCAATACAAGACACGCATTATAAAACCTTAGAGGTTGGTTTATTTTGTACCTTTGCTGATGTAGAAGTACCCCAATCAGCATTATTATCTGACTTTCCTTTCTCAAGCCGTGGAGAAATTCCTTTGCTAGCTTTTAGTCCCAATCTGTTTTTCTTTAAGGCAATTATTTTTCTCGTTTAGCTGCTTGCGCCTTGGCATCACCTCCAAAATTAATTATAGAGCTTAGAGTTTTATTTTCCATCTCAAGACTTTCATCATCCGACGAACTGTTCTCAACTTCAGTTATATCTGTTGGGGAAAAATAAGTTTAAATTAAATATCTTTTGGTCTTGATGTGATGTGAATGAATCTCTTTAGTTTAGTCCCACATTGGGTATTCTAAAGAAGGATGTCCACTATATAGTTATTCTCATGTGGATAGTTAGACAAACAAGAGGGTGGAATGGGGTGGCCAAACAATACATTGGCTAGCTAATGTATTGGGCTTGCCAATGAGAAACACATCTATCATAATCTATTATTTTTACCAAAAATAGTTTTACAAATCCGAAACCCTCTATAGTTTTACAAATCCGAAACCCTAAAGGATTCCTTTTATATTTTTGGAAAACTTGATTTACACGAAATCCGAAACCCTAAAGGTTTATTTTTCCTATAAATACAAAACGTTTTCAAAGTTAAAAGATATCCCAGAAGCGGCTACTATCCTGTCTTCTTTTCACCATCTTCTCGCTTTGTTTTGCGCTTTGATTGTTTATTTCCCTTCCTTCCTTGTTGCTAAGTTCAAGAGTGGGTAGTCTGTATTGTGCTAATACAAGCTATATCGGGCAGTCTTATCCTGGACACATCTTCGCACGTTAGGGTTTAGCATTGCTCTTCTCGAGTATATCCGCGAACTAATGTGTTAAGGACAACTTGTTGAACCTGTGATTCTGCCCTCGTAGTTGTCCTTGGTAGAGTTGTTTTCAATTAAGTTCTTTATATATTATTCTGATACATCTAACACTGCTGTTCATTGTTGCAAGATTTCAACAATATCTTCAGTGTTACCTTCCTTGCTGGCTTGAACCAAGTTTAGAATTTCAAATTTTTTAGGAGATAGCACTTAGTTCACCAACCAACAGATCATCACAAAGAGGAGTTGGAGACGATTTAACATTATTCTTATCAAGCACTGGATGTCTAGATTTAGCCACCTTACTTGACTTAGTTTCTAACGACAAAGTTTCACCCACTTTAGCCTTGTTAACTAACATTGCGTTATTAGCAAGAGCCTGTTTAGTTCTCTCCAATTCAACAGACACAACATGAAAGGAAGCTTCAGACTTAGCTAAATCATCTTCCAACTGCTTAGTATTCACCAACTCAGTATTATCCTCCATATTTACTATTTCAACAATAGCATTGTCATTACTAGGAAGGTTTGAAATCACCGGAGCAGTATGTGCATTCCCTCCCTTCTTTTTATGTTTAACAATCTGCCATGCCATCCCATTAGGAGGTTCATTCCTTCCCTTCTCTACCCTAGGTAAATTAGAGTTTGTTTCAACTGTTTCCAGTTGATTAGAAGCCTCCTTGCTTACATCCTTTCTAGCTGTTTTCTTTTTACATTCAGAATCAATGTGGCCAATAATGTTACATCTTGAACAAAATTTGGGATATTTATGAATATCAATATATTGCCAGAAACCCCTTCCCCCTGTTGTGATATGTATTCTTTCAGGAATATGCTTGGCAAAATCAATATCCACAAGAACAGATGCAAAATATCCATACTCCAGCTTTAGAGATCTTTCATCAACAACAATAGGAGTACCCAGAATTTTTTCCATACATAAAAGAGTATGCTCTGTCCATAACTCAATTTGGAGCTCCGGAAAAATAACCCAAACAGCTGCACAGCAAGTACGCTGCTTATTAGGGTTGAAACTTGGATACCAATCCTGCAAACGAAGAACTTGATTGTTAACAACCGAAGCAGGAAGCAGGACCATTACGAATCTTTTCGTTGTCCACTTCAGTTGATAGCATTATGATGAAAAAACCTTTACGAAGAAACTTACCTTCACGTTCAAGTTTCCATTGCTCCTCTAGGGTTTTCTTAACTTCAGAAAATTTCAGACCCGTAAAATCTAATCTAGCTATGAAACTGTGTTGAAATCTCTTGCAACACTCATGGAAAAATTCCAATGGAACTTCTAAAACTGGCTCTGCTTCTTTGAGAGTTGGATTTGGCAACGTGGAAAGATCCACAGTTGTAGGGTTTAGGGTTTTCTTTCCCTTAATCATATCAGCAAACAAACTAGCACTACCATTAGATTTGGCAGCACTAGATGAAATAACACCAGTAGCAGAAGATTCAATCATCCTGGATCGACCGAGATTAATCAAGATAATCAAATCAGAAAACGAAAATTTGAAAAAAAATCTAAAAACACCAAGAGAAAAAAACGGACATTCTCTCTCTTCAATCTTTCAGATACTTACTAATTTAGTTGTTTGCTGAACTCGTAATAGGAAACGATCGAGGAAACTGATTCAACTATAAGTTAAACACCATTAATTAACCATTCCATTCATAGTAAAGGTCCACCTTGGTACATTAATGTACAACCTTCTTGCTCAATTTTGAGGAACGCAAGTTATATAGACGGCTAGGTTTTGGAGAAGGAGAAAAGAATGAGAAGAACAAATAGATTTAGGATTTGCTTTTGTTTAAGATAATAAATAGAGTTAGGTTTAATTATGAAGATGGGTAGAAATATGGGAACCCCATATCCACATTCTAGGAAATCCACATTTCAGAAGAGTCCAATAGAAAGAGCCCAAACAGGTTTTTTTTTATAACTCTTTTATTCCAAACAGGTTGTTTTTCAACTCTTTTATTCCATGTACGTCCAGCCTCTTGTTCTGTTTCCATCTTGTTTGGTTGGAAGAAATCCAATTATAGAGTAATCCAATTTTTGAATTTAAATTTTAAAAAATCGAATTTAAGTCCAAAAATTTAACATCTAAGGTAATTCAATTCAATTATTTTTATTTAATTAAGATAATTTAATTAGTTTTAAATTTACTTCGAATCAATTCCATTTGGAGTTTCATTTGCAATGAAAATCTATTAGAGGGAATCATATTCCTAGAGATCAAAAGTTTAACTTCGTGTTTGGTTTAATAACTAGATGCATTACCTGGCCTTCATCTTATGAAGAGTAAACAAAAACTGAGGCACTGCCCCCATCGAAAAACGGTCTCAAAACATACACATGCACATACACATACACATACACATACACGTGTCTTTTTTCCTCCTTTTCTCTTTTTTTTTTCATGGCAAAGCTAGGCCTGACATCCTAGCCCAACCTAGCCAGATGGGCCTAGGCACCAGTGCCAACTCGCCTAACCCACTAACTACAGTACACGACTAAAACCACAAACTAATTAAATGAAATGAAATTACAATTCATCCTCTTCCGTCGATGATGATGATGACATCCCAGTTTTCTTCATTACTTTCTGAGCAGTTGAATGAATTGCATCTCCAGCAGCCTTGGCTGTCTGTTTAGCTGCTCCTGTACTTGTTTCAAAACTTTTGCTTACTGCGTCTTTCATTAATACCCCTGAATTTGATGCTTCTTTATTTGGCATAGATCTACCAAACCAAATCATAAAAATTAACCATAATTTATCATCAAGTATACAAAAACATGATCAGAAACCAAATTACAGAAATGAATATTCAGAAATTAATCAAGAAACTTACTGGGAATCAGGCGGTTTAAAATTCATGAGAGCAAGTTTTAACCAAGACTTGATTGTATTCCATGGTGTTGATGTTATTCCTATGCCTCTTTCAACAGCATTTGGGTTTTGCTTCTGTTGATCATCTGCATTGAGACAGAAAAAAAACAGAGAGATAATAAACAAGACAAGAAGGTATTTTGCTGATCTTGTTGATTTCATTTTTGGAGTTTTTAGATTGAAATTGGATGAGAGATTAGGATCAGAGGAGGAAAGAAACATAAACTTAGAATATATTCCTGAAGGGTGGTTTTGTGGGGAAACGGACACGTCTGTGATACTATTTGGGTATTATGGGACACGTCTGGATACTATTTGGGTATCATGGGACACGTCTCCTAACACCTGTTGGTACATCAACAACTTCCAGTATTTTGTCGGTATGATCTTCTTTTTTTTTCAATACAAATTGGGGACGAAAATAACTTTATACGACCCGTCGAGCCCATCCGCATGAATGATGTAACCAAAAAAGCCAAGATATTTATTGATGATATACGAGGAAAATCTAGTAAGTACAAGGTTTGAAAAACGAGGGTCACGGTCAAAAGTTGACCGTTGGTGCTCTAATATGTAAGAAGGTTTATGCCAACCCTGAGAAATAATAATTTTTTTTACCGAACTTTAGTGTTATACTTATATATCAGCTGCTTTATTACATCGAAAACACTTACGCTTTGTTTGGTTAGGAACCCTACGAATTTGATTATGGGATAATCGAATTTTTAGAATTGATCGTTAAAAAATATAGTTAAATTTAAAATATTAATGTTTGGTTAAGGTAATTCAATTATTTTTATTCTTATCTTAGAAATCACTTTCATTGCATTGTTGGACTAGTATAATAAAAAATTATCATTTTACTAAAAATTAGATTCTTAGAAATCAAAAAATTTAATTATATAAAATTGATTTATCTTATTTGGTTCAAGTAATCGGATACATTCTCCAGGAATTGAATTACTTAGCTTCAATTCCTTGAACCAAAAAAAAGATTTCTAAAAATTTTATAACTGGCATAATAATAACATGAAAAGATGTTGTTTTTTGGTTTTTTTAATTTACAAATTTAACAATTTTGATAGAATAAACTTGTTTCTTATATTATAAATATAATTTTAAAATCTTTAGTTTTAGAAAAAAAATTTTTTTTAAAAAAAACAAATCAACTAAACATTCATAATGACCATTATACCTAAAAAAATGTTATTTAAAAAAGAACTTAAAATAAATATTTAAGAAAAATTTATTGTGTAGTCTATTTTTAGACTAAGCTCAAGACCCAGGTGGTGAGGTGAAAATTTGAAGAAAAAAAAATGTTGTGAACCGGTTCAAAAGTTAAGCTGGTCCTTTCTCGTCAGGAAACTAGGATGAATGCAGTTCCGGTCTCCCAAGAATTTGGGTTGTATACAGTAAAACTGGGGTTTGTACTAGAAAAACCTCCTCAAGGATAGGAACAGAAACAATGAGCAAATGAGCACCACCGAACAAACTACTGCCTTATCCTTCAAAACACTGGAGGGAGGAGGAATCTCAATGTTTCAAGAAAAATAATTCATCTAGGTAGTAATGGCAGCTGCTGTATCCTTCTGTGGTGTTCCTGTCAATTTGAGACGGTCATCTGCACGGTCTGTGGATTACGTGCAAAACATTGGTGGTGGTCGTCGACGTTCATTAGCAATCAAGTGTGGGCTTGACGATTTCATTGGAGGAGATCTACTGAAATTTGATTTAGGCCAGTGGTTATCTGATGTGGAAGAACACAAAGCTTTGGCAATATATTCCCCGCACGAGGGAGGTTACGAAGGACGATATCTTACACGTCTGAGGTACCAGGGCTACCATTTTCTTGACCTCTCAGCTAGAGGCCTTGGAGATCCTGAGACAACACTCACTAAGATCCACCCTGTTTGCCCTGTATGCATTGTTTCCGATACAAATTGTGTCTCTTTCTTTTTTGGATTGGCGATGACGAAATCAAATTCAAGTTAGAATCCTTTTTGTGCAGGCTCACTTGGGGAAACAGCCCATAGCTCGGTGGTATTTCCCACCTGAGGTTGATTACAGACTCTCCTTACTGCCACCCAGTTCCAAAGGTCTTGTTGTTTGGATAATCGAAGCTAAGGTAAAAATTTTGGAATTGGAAAGAAGTAGTACTGATCTGAATTTTTGGATATTTACTTCTAGTTACATATGTACACTCGCGAGACCCTAATTGAGACGATTCAAAGTCTGATTTTTGGTGGTTGGAACATGGCCAACACAACCCATATACATGTCGATTGCAGGTACTGTCGAAATCGGAATTACAATTTCTTGCTTTGCTGCCTACTCTCCGACCCAAAGTAAAAGTCATTGTAGAATGTGGAAACTGGTACTAAGCGCATTCCCACAAATTATGATTTATTTCACTGTTTTTTTTGTCTTTTAATCTCCCAAAATCTGTCTGCTGTTATAATATGACGTTAATGGTGTACATGGATGAAACAGGAGAAAATTTGTGTGGAAACCGCTGAAAGAAATAGCTGGATTGACTGATGAAAATGTGGCAAATGCAACGGGATCTCCAATCCTAAATTTTAAATGATTTATCACAAGAAAAACAACAAATTGAAATTTAGTAGATAATGATTTCAAGCATAGAAAATCAAAAAAAACATATATATATATATATATATATATATATATATATATATATATATATA